>JAUCNQ010113291.1:0-11431 GCA_032352715.1 Bougainvillia muscus | reverse complement strand
ATGTTCCTTTTATGATTTCCTACTAGTGTGCCAAGTTTCATTGCTATCTGACTCATATTTCGGAAGTTATACAGGGGGTCGGAATCCGCCCCTCCCCCCCCCCGGAAATAAATTTGCAAAAAAGTCCGGTTGAAATAGGGTTAAGCAGTTGATATACATGTTGTTGTTTTTTATTGACTCGAGGTTCAAAATGCTTATCAATATGATAAATTTGAGGCTGAAATATGCTTACCGTGTGCTTGAATACTATATTTTAATACTGACACTGCACAAAATCTAACTGTATCCGAACTTATTTTCGGTCCGTATTCGTCCGTATTAAGACAGAATACTATTCTGTCGTAAAACCGACGTATACGGCCTGAATACGGGAGTATACGGACTGTATAATGGTCCGGATATAGCTGAATTTTGCGCAGTGTGAGGAATAAATCGTTCTCGGGATAAATATTTAAAAATACATAGATTTGCTCATATCTTGAATGCGTGATTGAAATTAAATGTAAACTGCTTTTTATTTAAACGTGTTTTTTCGGTTTTTGAGGTTCTTCCTTATGCTCGATGACCAGTTGCGAGGCTGGGCATATGCTTAGTGTATTTTTATATGATCCTGAGCCTAAATACGAGAACGTGTATACTGATTTAAATCTTGATAGCTTTTAGATTCTATCTACGGAAAGTATTTCATTGAAGCTAGTATGGAATGTGATCGAAGTGACTTCAATGACTTAATACCTATTAAAAACGACATTTCAGCTTTTCATGCGTAACATTTTTACCGCATGGTAACTTAGACGTATCCAGAGAACTCTGTTTTACATAGTCAAAACAATAAACCGGAGTACATCCACCACTGATTACTGGCATATGCTTAAAAGCATTAGGCCATATGCGAATTAGATTTTTATCTTTGCTTTGCCATATAGAAAGATAATAAATTTCTGACTTTTAGTAAACAAGTAAAAGATAATTTCTCTCCCTCTCGGATGTTAATCGCAAATTAAATCATAAAGAAAGAAAGTAAGAAATACATGCAAGGGTCAAAATATGTATTTTTTTAGGTGCTGACATTCTTCGGAAAAATGGTTCTGCTGTTGATGCTGCGATTGCTGCATGTTTTTGTCTGTGTGTCACAGCCAAGCATTCGACCAGCATTGGAGGTGGAGGGTTCATGCTTCATTATAACAGAACAAACAGAGGTTTCCGAGCATACGATTTCAGCTCAACCGCCCCGGGTAAAGCTAAGATGAACATGTATGATGGAAACGAAACAAAGCCTGGTGAGTAAGACAAGCAATAAATCAGTCTGACATCTAAAATGAGTCAAAGGAAGCATATGTCCCTGCTTCAGTAAAAGTTTTTCGCAACCTTTTTTACTGTCCAAATTGACTTGTGGATTAAAAATTCGTATGGAAGTTCTTAGTAAGCACAAAGCCACTTTTTCTATGTTGGAAATAGTACGATTTACGATACATATTTTTTGGACGGTCCTTTAAATCGGTGGTAATATTGGGTTTAGGATGTACAGCGAATAGATAGTTTGTGACCTTGGCATGGAAGCACCGTGGATGGTTTTAATTGCAAAATAGTTGAAATCTTAAATTGACTTTCTATTTCAGATGGTAAATACATTGGAGTACCAGGAATAGTGAAAGGTCTTCGCGAAGCCTGGAAAAACCATGGCGTATTAGAATGGCATCAGTTACTTGAACCTGCTATCAATTTAACAAAATATGGTTTGTTAGTTCAAATTCGCTCACATGAAATAGCAGAATTAATGAAACTTCAGCTCGAAGATGATGTCGGACTTCGGTAAGAAATTTACGAGAAAAACATATTATCAAATGTCACAACCTGCAGTTATCCAACGGAAGATATT
Source organism: Bougainvillia muscus (assembly GCA_032352715.1). Classification (NCBI taxonomy): domain Eukaryota; kingdom Metazoa; phylum Cnidaria; class Hydrozoa; order Anthoathecata; family Bougainvilliidae; genus Bougainvillia; species Bougainvillia muscus. The sequence continues at coordinate 9,552 of JAUCNQ010113291.1, read as the reverse complement.
GAACCATTGGATAACACGCTATTTTAAAAAGTAACAAATTGAATCATGTGTACGGGCGAAATGTTTAAACTTTACATTCTTCTCTAACAGCTATACTGCTTTTCGCAAATCTAATAAGAGTGGGTACGATTATTATCACAGTTGATAATAGTTAATCATCTTACATACAAGATTGACACGGTAGGAAGATGAACGACATGGGATACAGCAAGTTGTAAACTCCTTTTTATATAAGATGGGCAGAGCATCATGTTGAAGAACGTTTTAAATCTTAAAGCTTAATGTACGGTGGCGGATCTTGATTATTAATCATTAAGCAATTACAATGCTGTGAGTAGACTAAAATATGTTATTTTTACGGAAGCTAAAACATTTGTCGTATTGCTTAATGCAATTGCTTAATGTTAATCATTGCTCTAAAACCTAACTTTTTTTTTCTTCAGAAAAATCCTTCTTTCAACTAATCGCGAGCCTTGGTTCCCAGGACATGTGATCTACGATGCTGCACTATCTAAAACACTGGAAATAATTGCAAAAAACCCATCAGCATTTTACGTTGGCAATCTAGCCACTAAAGTTGCGCGTGATATTGTGAAACAGAGTGGTCTCATATCTCTGGATGACCTTGCAAATTACCAAGTGAAAGAACGAGAAGTCATTTCGACTGCAATGAATTCATTCCAACTCTTTAGTATTGGTGCTCCTACAGGAGGACCAGCAGTTATTGATCTAGTAAATATATTAAAAGGTGAGAGATATGCTTTTCATTGCTTTATTAACATTGACTAGTGAACAACATGGGCGGATTTAGAACACGCTTTTAACTAGTCACAGCAGGAGGCTCACAGTAGTATATTTTCATTACTTAATGTATGTTGATGGTTTATTAAGAAATACAATATTTAGTTATTCATTTTGATGCACTGACTAGCACTTGATGAAGGAGAACAGCATATTGTAACAGTACGGAGTTTATAAGACTGCAATTTAAACCTATATAGTCGTATGACTGATTAGAAACTGACAATGCGAAGGTGTAGATAATACAATAATAATAGTTTATCTACCACCAAGCTGCTACCACGGTTACTTCATTATATGCAAAAGAGTTGTGACCTCTATTGAAATAATACGACCATGTGTCCTAGAATATATTTATGGCATAGCTGGCATTGTAATAACAATTTCAAGAATTAAGATTTCTTACCGTTTTCGTTTTGAATCCGCAACAGTGTTGAATCCATTATAATTTTGTAATGTAAACAGTTGAAAACGAAATAGTTTTGTTAGAATGAATGAAATTTGACAAATGTGAGATTCATTGAAACTACGTAGCTACACGCTTTTTTTTATAAGCACCAGGTAATTTCGACAAAGGCTGACTGGTGCTTATTTTTTCTTATTTTGAGCTTGACATGGTGCTAAGATTGTGCTTATTACGGTGTCTATACATAATACATTAATTTGGTCCAAATTTCCAACAAAACAGCTGAGTTAGGCCCTTAGGCTTAGGATTACTGGGGTATATAACACAAAACGCACTTATGTATTCAAGCAAGGGAAGAAGACTCAGGTTTGACGTCTTAAATCACTTTTCCTTCGGCTAAACAACGATTTTTGAGTCTAGGGTGGTGCTTAACTGGTGCTTAATTTTTGACCGAATTTGAGCCTCTGGAGCGTGGTGATGCTTATAAAAAATAGCGTGTATGCAGCTATGTAGCAGTAAACTAAGGAAACACGGGAAGAGCTATTGCATTGTTGACAGCAGCATCCATCCTTTTTCTCATACCTTCTGTAGCAGGTAAGGCTGACCAAATTTGATCATATATAATCATAAAATGTTGCTGTAACAGCTCTTACACCACCACTTTGACGTCCACTGTCCAATGTTTTTTGGTATTTCACTCTAATTGATTTTATTTTGCTTCACAAATCGCTTCATTTTCATCTCAAATGAAGTAGTGTGCACTTATCTGAGATGAGAATTGATAAAAATGAAGCGAATTTATAAGCGAATTTTTTAGACGGCTCCTCATGTGGAAACTCTTTGTTTGTTTCTGATGGAAAAGCAGCGAGAATTGTTTTCGAATTATATGATAAATTTCTTGGTTTCATTGATAGCAGATTCTCAATCTAAACTTTCATATAGTATGTGTTTCACTTTTAAAATTGCTCAATGTGTCCGCAGCAATAATCTCCATCTGTTCAAATTGTATTTTTGCTATCTTCTGTATCTTCTTTTTTGGAGGCAAGACATTTTTTTCTCTGACGTCTTCTCGCTATGTATGTCATTTGATTTATAAATGATGTTTTGAGAATGTTCATAGTGTTCAGGAATATTGTTCAAGCATTCTTGTAGCATTTTTAGCATACTTATCATGCATTAAGATCGGATAAAATATCGTTTTCATTCATTTTAATTTAATCGGATAAATCGAAAACGCTAATTATTACGTTTTCGAGGCTTAGTGTAAACTGTTGAAAACGGAAAGGAATCATTACGTTTCAAAATAATGGTTTTTGTGTGAATCCGTAGTGATTTTGAATCCGTAACAATTAGCTCTAGTGTAAACGTTATATAAGTATACACAAACACAATTCTTTTGTATTCGTGCTGTTCATTAATCAGGATTCCCAACGTTAACCTGCTTCTTATATACCTCTATTTACGTTTTAATTTTTGATTTTTATGTTTTGATTTTTGAGTAAACTTTGATGAGCGGGAATTCTCTTTTTTTCCCTTTTCTTTCTCCCTCTTCGTTTCTTTTCCCTCCCCCTTCTCTTCTTCCTCTTACTTCTAGGAAAAAAAGTGAGCTTAGTATACTAGGCTAGCTTTCATACGAATTATACCAATAATAATTTTGTAAGCTGGAATTTCAGTAAGTTATTTATCTTTCAATAATAGGGTATCAATTTACTGTCGACGATGTGAACGAAAAAGACGTCTTTCGCACGTCTGCGACATATCATCGCATTATTGAAGCTATCAAATTTGCATTTGCACACCGCACAAGAGAAGGAGACCCAGATTATAATGACAAGGACACCATGCAGGAGGTCAGTATTTCTTTTAGTATGATAACCTTTAACAAAAGAATTGGTAATGTCATCATCGGTTGGTAATGTCATCATCGGTTGGAAAAATTCCATGTTTAAACAAAAAAATAAACATTACATGAAATAACTCGACACTCGCAAAACAATTCAATCCTCTCTATCTCTTTCTAATAATAAGTCAAATACCTACCTTTTTTGAGGACTATCTCCTTCTAATAGTAAGTCAAATACCTACCTTTTCTTGAACAATTCAATCCTCTCTATCTCTTTCTAGTAATAAGCCAAATACCTACCTTTTCTTGAGGACTATCTCCTTCTAACAGTAAGTCAAATACCTACCTTTTCTTGAGGACTATCTCCTTCTAATAGTAAGCCAAATACCTACCTTTTCTTGAGGACTGTCTCCTTCTAATAGTAAGCCAAATACCTACCTTTTCTTGAGGACTATCTCCTTCTAATAGTAAGTCAAATACCTACCTTTTCTTGAGGACTATCTCCTTCTAATAGTAAGTCAAATACCTACCTTTTCTTGAGGACTATTATTGTGGAGACACAGCATGGAAAATGAGATTTTATATTAAGGATTTTATCTACAGTAACACTCCAGAGTTTTTCAGGTTGTTTGATATAATAGTTAATGGATAATATAACTTTTGTATGCAGATGGGAGACTGTGAGCACCTTTCACATCTGTCAACATATTTATTTAACTTCCCATATTCAGCTAATTAAAAACATGACCGATGAAGGTGTTGGAGCGATAATCCGTCAAAAGATCGATGACATCGAGACAAAAGATATGATGCATTATGAGCCAATGTATAGTCTACCAGAAGACGAGGGAACATCACAAATATGCGTTGTTGCTCCAAATGGGGACGCTGTTTCCATGACTACCACACTGAATGGATGGTAAGGAATCTTGTTTGATATGCTACATAAACATCGCATAACATTAAAAATATAACATGCACGGATTAATCACCAGAGACAACAATTAGCGGATGTCATTTTAGCAAGAACGAAAATTTTAATTCCTAATAGCAATGGCCAATTCAGATCATGCTTTTACCGAGCCACAGCAATGACATAAAGAATCAATGTCATTAATTTTGAATTGATTAATGCATTGTGATAGGTCTTTAACCCTATTTCAACCGGGGGGGGGGGGGCGAAGTCCGCCCCCTCCTCTCGGGTTTTTTGTCATAACTTCTGTTGTATTGGTCCAATCTCCCTAAAACTTTATGAATTTTCGTAAAATTTATCTGTTCACACTTTCCACCAAAAAAGATTTTCCAAAATAGTTCGGTGTTTCCATGGCAACCTGATTCCGGGAGTCAGGTGTAATATTTAAATTTTATGCAAACCGTTTTCTTTGACTTTACACATATTTTACTTTGTTTTACGGCTCATCAATCAATGATGAATCTTTCTGAACCAAATTAATTAATTAATTAATTAATTATGCTTAATTATGCCTATTGTGAGCCAAAATTAGGTATTTAAGTATGAAATAGGCATTTAGGCTGTATATCTTTTGTTGTAAGCTTATAGTCGTGTTATATATCAAAAGAAAGGAAATTTTATGCTAGTTACAGGTATGATAGTGGATTTACTCAGGTATTGCATGTTTATACATTGATATTATATAAATAAATAAAAACAAATATATTTTTTTTCAAATTATGTCAAATTTGGAGCCTCATACGAAATGAAATAAGAGTCACGTGATAATAAATTTGTGTTTCATCTTTTCTCCTGTCTAATATCTTCTAGAATATGCATCAAAAATTCAAATTTCATGCTTACAACTTAAAAAAAAATAGATTTATAGAGCTCTTTGTATTTTCGTATATTTTCGAATCCCCCCCCCCCCCGGAAATAACTTTTGCAAAAAAGCCCGGTTGAAATATGGTTAAGACCATCACCATATATTCAGCCATTAATTTGCCATCGTAAATGTGAATAAAACGCATCCGACACTGAATAGCTCATTATATGCATAATAATTACATGTCTAATATACAGTAATAAATTAGGACAACATCCTGAGAAAATCAAGATGTTAAGACGTTGTATCTACTAGGTTAATAGCTTTGTATATTTGGATTTACATTTCAAACTTGCTGTGTTATAGGTACGGCAGCATTTATAGGTCGCTCGACACTGGAATCATATATAACAATCAAATGAAAGCTTTTAGTACAACCAAAGACCAATTAGATATGTTACCCCCGTCGAATGTAAATTCCGTTCATGGTGGAAAACGACCTTTAAGTTCAATCACGCCTATAATCATGCTGGATAAGAAGGACAATGTTAGATTTGTGATAGGTGGTTCTGGTGGAGCAAAGATTATCCCTGCTGTGGCACAGGTTTGTTAGCGCACTTCTTCATAAAAGCAAATGTCACCGCATTCTTCAAACTAGAAGTTCCCAAGCCAATAAACGTCATCATCGCTTTTTCAACTGATCAGTAAAACGGACGGAGACGAATGATGAATAAAAGGAATTAACTAGTAGGCACGCATTATAGTCATATCATATGGAACTCGTTTCAGTAAGTAGATGAATCAGCAATGGCGGATCCACAGCAACCTTTTATATTATAAAAGCAATAACATGGAGGACAAAAGTCATTAATTTTAAAATTTCAGCAAATGATCATTAGCATTTTAAAGGTTACAGTAATGGTTATTTTTCTAACTATTCAAAGTTAACAAGGACGTTGAAGTTAATAGGCTTTATTCTCGGTGATCTGACTAAGTCCAATCCACCACTGACCAGGTTAACGTTTGGAGACTGATTTATATTTTAGGTGCTTATGAACAAACTATGGTTTAACGATGAACTTGGCCAAGCTTTGTCTAGACCGCGTATTTTTCATGATTTGCTTCACCTGAATGTGACAGTAGAACAGTCTTTTGATGAAAATGTTTTGGAGAAGTTAAAAGCACGGAAACATCAAATTCGCAGAGTCTCTCAATTGGAATATTCAGCTGTGCAAGCCATCTATGTGGATGATCAAGGAGAAATTCATGCAAAGTCAGATTCACGAAAATACGGACACACCGATGGATTTTAAGTCTAACAAACATCATCAAAAAGCACTTAGGTCGGATTCAAATTTCCTCATCAAAATAAGTGTTCGGTTAGGTATGAAACTCGTATAAAACATGGACATAACATAGACATGAAATTAAATTTAGTTGAAAGATAATGTGACACCAAAGCAACTAAAAGTTAGAGTATTAGTTGCTGAATAGTCTTCTATATAGTTTTTCAAGAGCTTTCCAATGCACTAAATGGTTTTACCTGAAAATTAAGTTATTTATTTGGCTGTAGGTCAAATTGCACTACTAATAATGAATAAAATGACAAGGTTTTCGGCGATTTCTCGCCAATGCCACCTCCCCAAACAGCCAACCTCTGATTTTTGCAAACTACAATGATCACTCGTACTTACGAGTGTAACAAAAATTTCTCCCTAAAAAGTTGGTACCTACTTCAAAATTCGTCTGGTCTAAACATACACAATAGTGTTTTATAGACGTTTCTTGGAAAATATTTAATTCTAAATTTCAGCGTGTTTTGATACTGTATATTGATAGATTTTGCGAAGGTTAGATGTTCTTAGTTTTCAGTATTGTGGTGGCTTAGTAATCGTTTTGTTGTGTAACGATAAAATAAGAACTAAACAAGTTAAAATAACCAAAAGGCTTTTCACTTGAAAGATTTTGCTAAAAATCATGTTATCCAATTGCTCTACATGCTGTTCTCCATAGGAATACATCAACAAAGGCATCGTATGTTTTCTGATGGAAAACTGCAGGTTGACTTTTTATTTAGTTCATGTTTAGAGTGGCTAGCCTCATTAAGTTTTGAAGGATATATCATGTATCTAGGGGGGGGGGAGGGGGTAAGTAGGTCCTAGCGGTATTGAAGCTCCTATTTGAGCAAGGGACATCCTACGAAGAAAGTTACCACGTTAGATTGAACACCTGTTCCCCATCGAACCTTTTCCGTTCAGAAATTTAGCCTCGCAGTAGCTCGATTACAGGTGCAAGTCAATACTACACCCAGCTGGATAAGATAACTGGATAACACGATTTTTCCTACAGGAAATATTGCGATCAGTCCAAAATGAAATAACGTTAACGTTACACACTTCTTCTTTGTTTTTATAAGAATATGGTTTATAAAAATATTGAGGCTCAAATCTGCTAACATTTAAGAATAATTTAGGAATAATGCTCAGGCTCAAACTTATTCCATGTGAAATTTCATTTTTCATTAATACGTTTTCAAAGTAAAAAAAAGCCTATAGTATATATTCGCTTTACTCACGTTCCAGCTAAACGCACGAGTAGAATATACTCAAGGTATAACCTAGTTGTCACTTCGTTAGGAATGTCAGGTATTTGAGATAATATGCTAAAATGTCTCATTCATTAGTGTGACAACTCTGTCAATAAATAAGAATAATTTAAAGCGAATAGGGAATGGAGCATGTGCTCATATATTTCGTGGTATACATAAAATACAAAATTTAAGTGAGATAACTTATTTGAGAAAATAAAACTTTTATTTCTTATCGTTTAATGCAGTTTGGTACGAAGTTATAAAGGTTATTAAGGATGTAAACCCAAAACACGATTTTTATTTTTATTGGAACACATGAGGGAAAAAAGCTAAATTTTCCTACTTTTTTCACTTTTCTTCACATTTACGCAATAAAATTCAAAATCTTCAACTAAATGAAAAATGAAGAAATATATTTTAACTCCTGCTATGAGGATTGTTATGACATAAAAAGGGGACTTTTTATCTCGCAAGCAAAATTGGGCCATAGGCTCTTTCATCTTACCGACACATCTGAAGGGGATAAAAAACTCATTCGATAGGCAATTGTCGACAAGACGATTTAAAAAATGTATACTTTCATCATACGAATCTCAACGGTTCTAAAGATATTTAGCATTATCCTGAACATGCGTTTTGGGTATATACTATATCCTTAAACTAAACATATTAGAAATAGACCAGACGTTTTTTGAGGTAGGTGCCACCTTTTTAGGGACAGAAATCTATCATGTTTTCAAGTAAGATACATCATTGTTGCTTGAAAAAATCTGAGGTGGCATGTTTGGCGAGGTGGCATGTTTGGGGAGGTGGCACTTACCTAAAAATACACCTAGTCTAAAAATGCATAAACGTTACACAAAAAAACATTTTTGCCTGGTCTGTAATATATATTAGTTGTTGACTCCACGCATGCTTGTACGGAAATTTTGATAACGTAAAATCATTTCATATTCCCTTTACGAATATATTAGGCTCACAATCGAAAATTTCTTAGGAATATCAAGGCTCAGCAAAAATTAAGGTATTCTTATGTAGTATGGACAGAAACAAAACTAAATCAAAGTAAAACAATTGGTAGAAGGAACTGTTGTCATGACCCATCGACATCACGTATTAAGCATGCAAATTTGTATTTTCACGGTAATTTATGTTTTGTCACAAAAGATCTATACATATTAGCTATATTCTTGAATATTATGCTCTTTTGAATAATGATGCCAATATGCACACAACATCAATATGCACACAACATATCCCTCAATCATTTAGAATTTTCTCTGTTAACAGTGCAATGCTATCGTTTTCTTCCGGAACTAAAATAAAATGGTCAGATATTATTGGCGGATGGTTTTAATTGTTTTGAATTTAATCTTAATAGTTTTCAGGGGCCATCCATAAAATTCGTATTGCAAATCGTACCATTTTCATCCTTTGTTGAAACAAAGCATATACAAAGGCAAAAATTGATACGAATTTCCATAAATGTTTTGTGGACAGATACTAACACCGAGTGCTGTCAATGCGGCTTGGTGCATTTGTATCGATACCATAAGTATATGGCCATCGCCATCAACTAAACAAATCCATAGGCGGATTCAGAACAGTCTTTAACCTGGCCAAAGCAAAAAGAAGAAGAACGAAACTCGTTAATATTTAATAGTTTAAAAATTGATAATTTAGCCTTTTGAAAGCTAATAACCAGTTGTTAATTATTAAAAACAGTTTGTTTTAGTCTCCATCTCGGTGCTCTGACTCGGTCTAAATTCGATTGAACAAATCCATTGTCGTAATATTGATTGATAACTTACCACAATATCGACATGTGAAAGGACAGTACTTTCTCATTGTCACCATGCTTGATTTTTCACCACAAAAGTTTGGAAAGAAAGCACATTGTCGTCCATCTCTACAACCTAAAATAGGATCAATGCATGAACAGCATCGGGATAATATTACATATTAACATTACCTCAAGGGAATAAATTTTTGCGGGAATAAATTTTTGCGGAATTTATTTTTGCGGATGAAAGCCCCCAAAACAGCGAATTTTGCGAAATTAATTTTTGCGGATTACAGATTTTTATAGACTTTTTGCGGAATTTAATTTTGCGGATGGTCAATAAAAGTAAAA
>JAUCNQ010113280.1:0-11432 GCA_032352715.1 Bougainvillia muscus | reverse complement strand
ATCATACAGAAGGCTATTAGAATTAAAACTTTTAGCTCTTCCTCGCGTTGCTCTGACTAGGGCTGGATCTGCCACTGAGTAAATGTGTACTTTTACACCGGAAAACTTTACTTATGCTCATTGGTACACATTAACTTTTGTTCTGTGATGGTCATTTTAAAAAGAAAAGAAACATCATTGTTTTCTAATCAGTAGTTATGCTCTTTTACATCGGAAATTTTTACGTTTACTGGTTGGCAAACATTGACAAGAGAGTTTAACATAATTTATACTTTTTGAGAAATCCATGATAAAGTCTTTAGAGGGGTATTCTGAACATGCTCTTACCTAGTCACAGCAGCAATATCGAGACTAAAATCATCAAACTTTGAATTCTCCATCGTGGTGGTGTGACTAGGGCTGGATACATCACTGGTATAAAACCACTTCTCCACAGGTACTATTTTATGGTAATTTTCTTTGTTGTTCTTTATATTTGTATTTACGAAAATTACTGTACCTGGATTTATTTTGAAACAGTCATAATAGAGGTGGATTACAGTGGCGGATCTGGCCCTAGTCAGAGCATTGCGATGGTATATAATTACTGTTAATTCTTAATTATATTATGTATGACGCTGGGTCTTTAGAGACCCAGCGACATACATAATATAATTAAAATTAATGACTCTGAGTACTCAACTTACTGCTGTGACAAAGTAAAAGCTTGTTCTAAATCCGCCTCTGGATTCAAAAGATTTTTTACCTAGTCACAGCAATGAAATGGACATCCAAAGCATGCTTATAGTCATTAATTTTTAATTGCTTTCTGTATGGAGACCATCATCATACAGAAAGCTATTTAAGAATTAAAACTTTTTGCTCTTCTTTATTGTGTTGCTCTGCTAGCACTGGATCCGCCACTGTAATACAGACTGGCTAACCGGTTCAGCCTGCTTCACATCAAACAGTGCTTATCCAGAACAATCTTGAGCTTATTCAAAGAAATCGAAAGGACAGTAAAACTAATTTATTTTAACAATTGATTGCTGACCTTTTATAATTTACCTCAGACAAAACATCAAGGCAAGGGTGAAGGAGTAGAAATATTTATTTCAAGAATTTATTGAACATAAAAAATCTTATAAAGAGAAGTGAACTTTATATCTAAATTTTACATTAGAGATATGTTTATATTTCGTCTTTAAAAGCATTACATGTTTTGATAGATCCATCACCATATATGAAATAAAAAGGAATTCATATCTTTGACTAGCCACTCCACTCACTCAGAGGCCTATGAAAATAACTTGATTTTTATTAAAAACTACATATTTTATAGCCTACCTGGTAGACCGCATTAGACTACATATTTTAATACTTATTTGTTATTACTTGTAATTGTTTGTAAATAAAATTATTATAAACAGATTATACCATTTTCATAACAGGAAGGAGTGTCTTTTTGTATGCTAGATATATAAAAAGACACTCCTGCTGAACGTTAATTGATACGAATTCCCATACAAATTTTGTGGATTGTCGCCTGAGTTAGAGCATCGTGGTATATAGAACTGGAAATGTTTAATTATTAATGTATAGTGACGGATCTTTAGCTGTGATCAACGTCCTTGATGAAAGCATACATTAAGCATTTAACCCTTTAACGCCTTATAGCGAAACACGCTTTAACAATCCTAAAGCTAATTGCTTCAGCAGGATTGTTAAAGCATGTACCGTAATAAGCGCCCAGGGTAAAAATCAAAATTTGGAATAAGCGCCCACCTCTTTTAAGAGCCCAGCTCTAATTAGCGCCCACCTCTCAAAAGGGGTGCATATTCAAATAACGGCATGTATAGCATGTAGCATTGGCGCTTATTTGAAATAATGAGTATATGTTTACAGAAAAGAACACCAAAGCGGCTTTTCCATGATTATCTATTACTCTAGTATACAGGAAATTCCTTACACAGTCCTTTCTTGTTGTGTTTAAGTTATGATGTTTCAAAATGGTGAATGATTATTGGTAATTATTCTGAAAATTTTATTAAGCGCCCTCCTCTTTTAAGCGTCCGTCCTTTAAGCGTCCATGGTAAAAAGTTGAAATATAATAAGCGCTCAGAGCGCTTATTCGAATCTTTATGGTATGTCGGTTTTATTGGACATTAGCGTTAAGAATTACTTTATGTCTTAATATTAATCCTTTGACTAGACTAATACATGTTTTAAATAACTTTCTGCAGTGCTTTTGTGCAGCATCCAAAGGTTTCTAGAAAGAATTGAATAAAACAATGTGGTAGTAAAGCTATCCTTTAATACATAATATCAGACCTTAAACAATCCTGCAGTGTTTTATACATTAAACAGAGCAGCCTTAGGCTAAAGGATATCATCGGAGTTTTATTATTTCAAGTCTGAAATTCAACCGCAAAAATAACAACATGTAGGTAAGCCACGTGATATTTCACCTGCGTGAAGGAATATATTTGAATTTTTTTTAAGATGCGGTTGAAGAAAAGTCCAAGTCATAATCAGTTCTAGAGACGTCAATAGCAGAATATTAAGGTGTATTAATTTCAGTATAAATGTGACATGTATAAACGTCATTATAAAAATCACCAACCTCGATCCCAGGGCATTTCGTATCTAAAAGAAAAAAAAAAGACTGGAATTTAAAATTTTATTTAGTATTTAAAAGACTGGAATCAATTCTATACTTCATGAAAATCGGGATAATCCGATTCCAATTACGTACGATTATTTGTTATAGAGCGCTTCATTTTCACCTTAGATGAAGTGTTATTGTAACACGTAAGTGTTACAATAACACTTCATCTTAGGTGAAAATTAGTAGGAATGAAACGAATTGTTAAGCAAATTTAAGCGGATTTTTGAGACGGGCCCTTATGGATCCAGAGCATACACTTTAATCTAGTCAAATCCTTAAAATGGAAAACAAAAGTCATTAATTTTTAATAGTTTAACAATTGATCGTTATCCTTTTAAAGGCTAAAAATCATTTATTAACTATTAAAAATTATCTTCGCGGTGCTCTGAAAAGCTCTATATCCACCACTGAAAGACACTTCTTCCGCAGGCGAAAATAAATAGCACGAACTATATAAATTTTGAGATGGTTCCTAAAATAGTCAATGTAATCATTCAACAGGGTTCAACCTCGTTCCCAGGATTTTTCACTCTTTGTTCCTGCAGATTTTAAAAGTGAAAAAGACTTGGGAATAAGATTTTTTTAATTTTATTTTTATACTAGTGTAGTTTCTCCTGCTTAGTCACAGTCAGAGCGTAAAAGAGGTTGTTGATTTCTGTAATTCTAGCTTTGTGGATTGAGAAAGAATAAGAAATATTTGGACTTTGGTGTCACCATATGTTTAAGTGTCATATAAACCAAATTTTCCTAGAATGTAATATAAAACTTAAGGAATAACATTAGAATGAATTTCGAAATCATTTTCTTAATAAATTTGAAAATATTTTGAAAATTTAAAAAAATATTTGTTTGCTTATTACACAACCATAACTAAGAACTCGTTTACACGAAGACTTTCTACAGGCGAAATGAACTGTCATGGCTTCTGTGATTGGTTAAACTTTTCCGTCGGAAAAATTTGACCAACCACAGAAGCCATGACAGTTCATTTCGCCCGCAACAATTTTTTAATGTAAACGAGGTCTAACTTATACATTAAATAAACAATGTCTCCTCACTGCGCAAAATCCCGCTGTATCCGGACCTTTATACAGTCCGTCTACTCCCGTATTCAGTCCGTATACGTCGGTATTAAGACAGAATGCTCGCATTCTGTCTTATTACGGACGAATACGGACTAAAAAAAAGTCCGGATACAGTTGGATTTTGTGCTGTGCTTGTACATGGCCACCTAATACAACATATTATTGTAGGATAATAGGATAATTAAGCGAATTAATAAGGAATGGATGTCTGAATACATCGGATGTCTGAATAGCTAATTCTTGGAAGCGTGTTGTGTGACCAAAATTTAATGGTTAAAAAACTTAAAAAATAATTATATTGTTTAGTAAAAGATGACTTCCAATTGGTTCAAATAATTGACTAAAAATGAACGTGAATTACACATTTGAACAATGACGTTATTATTATGTCTTCATATGCATTTTAGCCAATTATTTGAACCAAGGAGTGGTTGAGATAGACCTGTCAGAGGATCTGGATGGAGAAGTTGTAATTCTCAATAACGTAATGTATCACTATAGGTTTTTGGATATTCTTAAACTATACATATATTAAGGAATTCGACTTTGAGTCCACAGTTTTCCAATGACTCTGTTCAACTCCTTTTTTCAAATCCACCTCTGTAAATGGAATCAAAATTTGTATTAAAATTTGTATCAATTTTCATACCAACCCAGAGGCGACAGTAAGTAGTACGTGGAGTACTCAAAGTCATTAATTTTAATTATATTATGTATGTCGCTGGGTCTCTAAAGACCCAGCGTCATACATAATATAATTAAGAATTAATAGTAATTATACACCATCGCAATGCTCTGACTAGGGCTAGACCTGCCACTCCAACCCCCGAACTTCTGATTAAGAGAAAAAGAGATGAACGGCGCTGGGATTGAGGTAGTTTTCATACAGATGGAGTGCTTTTGGGCATACTTAGTATGCACAAAAATACTTCTGTTGTTATAAAAATTGTTCTTATTACGATACGAATTTTGTAGACGGTCCCTTATATCAAATATAACTTAAATATATTTATAAAGAAAACTAATGTTCTCTTGTTGACCTCATCTTGAAATCTCTGAATAATTTCTAAATTATTTCTGATTACAAAAGATTATTTGACATTTAGAGAAAATCTGAAAAAACGATTTTCTCTAAATTTCAAATAATCATATGTTATCCGAAACGGATCATCCCGATTTTCATACAGTGTTTCAGAGTCGGATCCAGGAGTAGGCAAACACCTACGAAGAAGTGTAAAACAATTAAAATTTCTTTGAAATTTTAATTGTTTTACACTTCTTCGTAGGTACTTGCCTACTATTTTCAAGCTCTGGTTCCGCCACTGTGTTTGTCTAATAAGACACAAATAATAACAATCCCTACTGAGTTAAAATATTTTAAGAATGTATTTAAAACAGAAATTTGCCTGTGAGATTATTTTTTAAATCCGAAACTTTAACCTATTTCATACCTTTCAAGCTACCTTATTGGACTTTACTGACGTTTTACATAACAAATAAAAGAATCTGAGCATATGATAGGTCTATGGTTTGTTTATAAGGAACATCACACTCAATTACAACATGATATTCTGCAAGAATGGCTCAGATAATCCTCATCTCATATGACAAAATCAGATTCTTCCGAACTATATCCCAAGAGCTTTTCACTTTTTTAAAAATACCACTCGATCAGAGCATAAACCATCCCAGTTGACACTATGTTGACATTCTGATAAAAGTAGAGTATGACGTCGGAACGTCTTAAAGGCGTTTTTAACTGTCCTTTTTTGGTGTTGTATCCATTGGCGGATTATTCAGCATTCAACTCTATAGTCAGAGCATCGCGAATAACTTTATGTATGATGATTGGTCTTTTAAGAAACATCAACATACATAAAGCAATTAAAATTTCATTCTTTTGGGTTTCCATTTCACTGCTGTGAGAAGCTAAAAGAATGTTCTGAATCCTCCCTCCTATGGCAGAGGCGGACTCAGGACACGGTTTTACATAGTCGCAGCACTGAAAATGGAGATTCAAAGCACACTCAAAGTGATTAATTCTAATAGCTTTCTGTATGAAGATGGGTCTGTTAGATCCATCATCATACAGAAGACTATTAAGATTTTTAGCACTTTCTCGTGTTGCTCTGACTAGGGCTTGATACGCCACTGTATGGTATCCATTGAAAGGATAAAACAACATCAACACAAATACCAAATTTGTGCTTTAGCAAAAATATAAATATTTTCCAATAACAGTCGCGTTGTTCCATCGGTAAACATTAGGACACTTTAGAGATTGCAGAACTTATCAAACATAGGTAGATGGCATAGGCGGACTCAGAACATGCTTTTTCATAGTCAAAGCAATAGAATGGATATTGCAAGCATGCTCAAACTCATTAATTTTAATTGCTTTTGTACGATAATGGGTCTCTAAAGATTAAGAATTAAAACATTTAGTTCTTCATCGTTCTGCTCTGACTAGGGCTGGATCTGCTACTGACATTTGTTGCTTTATAACCAGCCAAGTTGCTAAGGATCAATATTGAGATTTGGGTCAAACAACTAAGTAGCTCAGTGGCGGATCCAGCTCTAGTCAGAGCATTACGATGGTGTATAATTACTTTTAATTCTTAATTACATTATGTATGACGCTGGGTCTTTAGAGACCCAACGACATACATAATGTAATTAAGATTAATGACTTTGAGTACTCCACTTACTGCTGTGACTAAGTAAAAGTTTGTTCTAAATCCGCCTCTGTAGCTGTTTAGGAACCAGGTTGAAATTCACATAAAGATAATCAACTATATCATATATAAATTTGTATAAATATTAAGGGTGACAGGTTTCAGTTTTAGCAACTTCTTAGCAACTTTAAGGCTGAAATTTCAAGTTTTCATTAGCAATTCCAGACTGAAATCAAAAAGTGAGTTGCTTCCCAGCAAACAAAATTCCACAAATGACGTCCTCAAGACGACGCCACGACGCCGTAAGGACGTATTTAGGACGTCAATTTTTAAGACCATCATCATACAGAAAGCTATTAGAATTAATTACTTTGAGCATGCTTTGAATCTCTATTTCAGTTCTGTGACTAGGTAAAAGTATGTTCTGAGTCCGCCTCTGACACCCAAATGGAGACTAAAACTTTAAAGTTTTAACATATTTTACAAATTAGCGACCATATCTGTTAAACTATTATTTATTGCAAGTTAATGACTTTTGTTTTCTTTTTCATTGCTTTGACTAGGTTAAAGCCGGATTTCCACTTAAGAAATTTGCTCCGCGTAGCGTATAATTCTCCGCTGAACGCATGCGCAGATTAATTTTCAGTTATGAAAATTAATCTGCGCATGCGTTCAGCGGAGAAATATACGCTTCGCGGAGCAAATTTCTTAAGTGGAAATCCACCTTATTGTGTGTTTTAAATTCGCATATGATGAGTATCAAAAAAGTACAACTAGATGTTAGAGAATGACGAGGTTCCTTTTTGACATTTTGCGGTTTGTCAGTAAATCTATAGAAACTCTTTCTAATAACTTTGTTTATTTACTTCCTGCAATACAGGAAAGAGTCAAAATAAATAAATTGCACAACACAAAATCATGCAAGACATAAACAAGAGTGAAACTAATATACATAAATATCACTTTTCGACTGTATCACTGCACAAAATCCAACTGCATCCGGACTTTTTCAGTCCGTATTCGTCCGTATTAAGACAGAATGCGAGCATTCTGTCTTAATACCGACGTATACGGACTGAATACGGGAGTAGACAGACTGTATAAAGGTCCGGATACGGCTGGAATTTGTGCAGTGTATTGTAGTCTACTACTTGACTTACTACCACTAACATACTAACGTACTCGAGGTTCAATCCTCTCTGCAGACTCTCGGATTCGAAATTCCACTCCTGTGCGATCCATTCATCCGATTTATATGAAGGGTCAGTAAGCTTAAATCAAAAAGCTTCATAGTGATATCAGTAATGGATATTTCTGAAATCTAGACCTGGCTGCCGTACTTCATGACAGGATTTCGTCGTTCTTAAAAAGAAATCTAATAAATTGAATTAAATACTTTTTTTTTAACGTCTCCAACCACCTTTCAGAATGCAACTAGACGTTCATTCTTGTAACTGTCAGACGTCTATATAATCTTTAGAGAGCATCATGTTATACAGAAGGAGTGTCTTTTACATACTTAGTGTGCACAAACACACTTCTTCTGTGATGACAATAATGCAATTCGTGATTTTGTGGACGAGTTTTCTCTCTTTATGGAACAAATTTTGTTTAAAAAAATTCTCTGAAGACAAAGTTGGCATAACACAACTTTTCATGCTGCGTAGCAACGTAGCATTTGTAAAATGTTTTTAATTATCCAATTAATGAATTGACTCCGATTAAAAATGTTTTACATAATTAACATTGCTAAAACGAGATTAACAAGTAAACAGCTATTAAAACTTAGTGTACACAAAATGGTCACACATGCTTTAACAGTCCTCCTTCAGCATATCCTGCAGGATAGTTAAAGCATGTATGGTCCATTTAATTGGACACTAGGCATTGTTTACATTAAAACAGGGAAATGTAAAAGCAAGCTTCCCTTTTACATTTCCCTCATTAAAAGATGTTTACTACAATAGTGGTAAGAAATAATGGAACTAATGCTCCAAAACTTAGCTACGTCTGGAGAAGCACAAGTTTATCGTTATTGTTTTTAATGATCTAAAAGACCGTTTTCTTTCAGTTTCAGTGATAATTGTGGACCTGCAACCAAGCGTTGACGCGCCATATCGTCAAAATTCGATTTCCAGCCATCTTTTAGCTTTCTGGCACCAAAAACGATATTAAGCCAAAATCAGTTTGACACCAAATTCAAAGGATAACTAGTCTATAGTGTGAAAAAGTTTGAAGGTCAAATGTTTAACCTTTCTATTTTGCTACTTTGTCAATGTCAGTGGCGGATCCAGCCCTAGTCAGAGCAACACGAAGGAGTATAATTACTTTTAATTCTTAATAACATTAGATATGACGCTGGGTCTTTAGAGACCCAGCGTCATACATAAAGTAATTAAAATTAATGACTTTGAGTCACCATTAGATGGCTGTAACTAAGTAAAAGTATGTTCTCAGTCCGCCTATGAATGTAGCCAGAGCGATTTCCTGAAAAAGCAAGAAAAATAAAACTTCAAATTAATTTTAACCGCGATTGAAGTTAATCTCGTTTCAGCAAACCTCAAATAATTAAAACTTTCACCACATGTGAAACCAATAACGAAACTTGCAATTATTTATCGAAAGACGTAAGACAACCTATATGACTACATCAGGCTTTTTATCGGATAATTGCAGGTTTTCAATTGGATCATTTTTCAAGCACTGTGTTAAAATGGAGGATTGCTTTAAGTTAATCTGCTTACTAATTAATTAACCTGATTTAACTCATTCAGTGCCTCAAGCCGCTTTGATTACCAATCATTGGTTGATTTCTGCTACTCTTGTGGCAGAACTCAAACAATGATTAGTAATCACTTACATCTTCAGCACTGAATGATTTAAAGATGATTACAAGTTAATCTTGTTTCAGTGATCCACAATTAACCATTTACTTCATAATGTTGTAAAATGGTCACACTTCTTTAACAATCCTGCAGCATATGCTGCAGGATTGTTAAAGAAAGTTTGACCATTTTTGGACATTATGAATTAAAGGATTAACCGCGTAAAAAAATATGTTATCCAATAATCTGTCAATGGCGTATTATAGTCCTAATCAAAGCTTTACCATGGAGAACTAAAACTTTTAATTTTTAATAGCTTCAGTTATGCATTGTGGAGGGTCTGAACAGACGATCGTCATACATAAATAAATTATGAATATATGACTTTGAGTTTCCATTTTAGCATATTGCGCCGCAGCATTTACAGGTTGTTTACTATGCTAAAATGATTTTCAATGCAGTGTCACAGCCTCCTCACTTCTATATTTTCCAACACGGGTTTTACTGGCGGATTTAGGAGATGCTTTTACCTCGCAACAGTAAAATAGTGACTCAGAGTTATTAGTGTTTAATTTATTTCTGTATGGTGGCGGATCTATTGAAACCATCACCATACATAAAGGTATAAAAAATTAAAATTGTAGTACTGCTCCGTGATGCTCTGACTAGGCCTAGATCCGCCACTTGACCTGCACCAACGATTCTTTTTTCTCTCAAATTTTCATATAAAACAAAAAAGACCCCGATTGACAGTCATTTAATCATTGTCCTCTCTCTGAAGGCACCGTAGGTGAATTTGTCAGGAGTATGATTGAAACAGAAAAATACTTGGTAAATACGTAACAAAAACGCCTAAATATTCGCTTAAATTCGCTTCACAAATCGCTTCATTTTCACCTCAGATGAAAGTATGCACAATAACACTTCCTCTGAGATGGAAATTGACAGGAATGAAGTTTTGAGACGGTTCCTTACAGTGGCGGATCCAGCCCTAGTCAGAGCATTACGATGGTGTATAATTACTGTTAATTCTTAATTATATTATATATGACGCTGGGTCTTTAGAGACCCAGCGACATACATAATATAATTAAAATTAATGACTTTGAGTACTCCACTTGCTGCTGTGACTAAGTAAAAGCATGTTCTAAATCCGCCTATGCCTTACTAATTAGTAAATAATTAGTTTTACTCTCAATCTTGGTGCTTTAACTAAATCTAAATCCGCCACCGTAATGTTTGACTGGAGTTGTAGGTACACGTTTTATGATCTTGTGACAACATTGATGAATTCACGTCAAGAACTGATACCAACACCTAATTTATCTGATCTGTCTGTGACGTAAATGAAAGGTTTATACTATACCAATCATATACTATGTCAAAGCGTTAAGATCGGTTTAGTAATATTTTCTCTGAACTTTAACTGAATCGTTGCCAGAGCCTCTCCACTTTTCGATATGCGGGATAGACGAGTCTATCTCGCAAATCAAAAAGTGAACAAGCTTTGGGGACGAGGTTGTGAATCTGTGTTGTTATTTCAAAACAAGCATAAGGCGGCTTTTGACACTGTAGTGTACCAGTGACGGGCCCAGTCCCGGTCATAGCATCACCATGGAAGTTTTAATTCTTAATAGCTATAATTCTGGTTAAATAATTGTGGACTTAAATTCGCGAAACTAACAATTGGAGAGCTACAAGCTTAACGTTTTTGTTTTTAATGATCCGGAAGAAATGTTTTTTAACAGCTTGCTGATCAGCTGGCATGATCATTGTAGACTTTGTTGAGTTATGACTTCTTCGTGGTGTCTGCAACCAGGTCTTGACGCAGCTTATCGTCAAAAACTCGATTTTCCAGCACTATTTGGCTATTAGGCGCCAAAACCGACACTAGGCAAAATCGGTTTTTTATCAAAATTACAGAATAACTAGCCTATATTGGGAGGAATCGATTGACAAAGTTTGACAGTCAGAAGTTAAACGGTTAAAAGTTAAACGGACAAAGTAGAGCCCTACTTGTATAATTTTGACCAAGTAGCGTTCTACTTGAACTTTTGTATATTTTGACCAAGTACACAGCAAAATTTCAATTCTTACATCAAGCAAGAAAAATCTAGATTTACGTCAAAAATTTCCCAAAACACGCAAGTAGGTACTTGTCCACATACTGATCCAAATTGGCTTATCAAGAATCTTACCG
>JAUCNQ010113269.1:0-11434 GCA_032352715.1 Bougainvillia muscus | reverse complement strand
ACACTTCATCTAAGGTGAAAATGAAGCGAATTGTGAAGCGAATTTAAGCGAATTTTTGAGACGGTCCCTTATGTATTATATACATAATCTGAATTTAAACAGTATAGTTTGTTATTTTAATATTAATGTTCTTTAGGGATGTACTTGGGTACTATCATTGCATTACCAGTTTCTGGTATCCTTGCTGATTCTTCTCTTTTTGGTGGCTGGCCATCAGTATTTTATATTTTTGGTAAGTCAGATAAATTTAATTTTGGGTAAGTCAGATAAATTTAAGTTAAATTGTAAATTTAATCAATGGAATTTTTAAACAACAATCTCTTCTTCGAACATCTTAGAAAGCCCTGTTTAATTTCGTTCTATTTTTATCCTTGGTAAACCTTTTTGGGTTATGTGCCATTATCAGTGGCAGATCCAGCCCTAGTCAGAACAACACAGGGGAGTGCTAAACTTTTAATTCTTAATAGCCTTCTGTATGATGATGGTCTAAGAGACCCATCTTCATACAGAAAGCTATTGGAATTAATCATTTCGAGCATGCTTTGAATCTCCATTTCAGTGCTGCGACTAGATAAAAGCGTGTTCTGAGTCCGCCTCTGATTATGGTGGTAAAACTCATTTTTGATATCTTTTAGAACGGCACAATAACATTAATAAATAAGAACTATTGTGTCGTTCTTATTTTTTACTAACATAAGCAACTAATATGTTTATAATGACAATATTCATAAAGTAGCTTAATGTAATATTTTCACCAAGACTTTGACAATGTTTGGTTTTTTCTCTCCTTGAAACCATTGTTATCTTCAAATCATTTTTTTTTCACTGCATTCCGTTAAGTAGTCCCCAGTTGGCAGATGAATCATTACTGTGTGTTGTCTATGTATATACTTCTCCTGACATGATGGAAGGGCAGTGTCCGATCAGTTTAAAAAGGACATTGTTTATGTAAAATAACCCTAAAAATACTTGGACCCTAAGCAAGCCCGGTCAATACACTTAACACGTAAGTGTTACAATAACACTTCATCTAATATGAAAATGAAGCGAATTATGAAGCGAATTTAAGCGAATTTTTGAGACGGTCCCTTAGTTTTTCTTTGAAACTAAGTTTTTTTGGGACTATTTTAAATAAAAAGGGGCATTTTAATTTTTAATTTATGGTTCAGCGTCTGTTTGGTGGACTCTCAAAAGGCCAGTATTAGTGCTTGGATGATATTTATACAATATTAACTGTTTTGTCATATCTTTACTAGAAATATTGCCCAAGGTCACCTGTATTGACCGGTCAATACAGGTGACCAAGGGCAATATTTTCAGTAAAGAGGAGACACAAACATTGTATTTATTGCCTGGTTATTGCCATAAAATCTACGATGATCCTTTTAAAAATTTAGATCTTGTGTCGAAATTTATGCTTTGATTTGGCATAAAAAGCTTAGAAAAAGTTCCAGGCTACATGTAAGGTCAAAACAGTTAAAAACAAATCGGGAGGATATACAAATTTGTATTAATACCTTAAATGATAATTAAATGCACTCTTACCAAAGAAAATTGCTGATTATTATTGAAGAAAAACATGTTTCTCTTTTTCTCTTCCTTAAGGGATGTATTAGTAATTCACTATGTAATTAACAAAAGAAAATTAAAACGTTTGAGCCCCCGTCTTGATACGTTGCAATATTACTAATTTTTTTATCTGGTGGAAGTTTAGAAGTTAAGCTACGCATTATGAATGTTTAGTGAAAACGAAACCTTATTCATTTTTACTTGAAGACGGGCAATGTCGTGAAATATTGCACGTCGGTAAGGCCTCTTTAAGCCAATGGGATGTCTTAAATTCCTATATTACCACCTCGAATTAACCAGCCTGGCAATAAAACGTGTTATGAAACACATAAGTATTCGTATTAGGAATTATCTCAAAACTTTTCTTTATAAATCGCTTCCTTGTTTAATTAAGTTGAACATTGTAGAAAAATCATTCCAGGTGTAATCTAATCTAAATAGGAGGGCAGTGTGTGATCAGTATAATATGGGCAGTATTTATGGTAAAGGGCATTAAAAATACTTAGTTTTCTTTGAAAAGTAGGTATTTTCAGGACTATTATACATAAATGCACTCTTTCGCCATCATACTGTAAAATTTCAAATCGAATTTCACTTAATTTTGGATTGCACTTATTATTGGTTAGTAAAAGACATAATACAATTTTTTCACTAAAAAGTGAAAAAGATTTTTACAACACTTTAACTAATATTTTGCTGGTTCCATCTCATCTCTTTTATGAGGTTTATGCTTAAATACCAAATTCATTCATATTCACTGCACCATTCCCCTTGTAACAGGGGCCGTGGAACGAATTTTGCATTTGGGGGCTCATGGTTGGCCTTATTTTGACACTTTTCTCGCGATTTAGTGACTTACCCCAAGGTGCCACCACGGTTGGTGAACATTTTGGAATGGGGAAGGTCTGGATTGGCTAATATTGCACTTGCCAGTAAAAAGACTATGGATGGCAAAAATATGGGGGGCTATGGCCCCTTTAGCCCCCTGCTACGCGACCCTTGTGTAAGACTTATCCATACTCCTACGCTTGTATCTTTTTCTTTTTTGGAGAAGCGTATACTTTTTTCTTATGTTTATTTTTAGGGGGTCTTACTTTCCGGAATTCTTTAGAGGCCATTGTAAATTATGCATACTTTCGGATTGCACCTACTTTCTGATCGTGCTTGCTATCGGAACTTTACTGTAATTCAGAGGAGCAGTGTCTGATTGGCAGTCACTGAAAAGTTCTGGATTAGTAGTGCCTGTTAAATAAAATTTGATGTTTTTCTGTCATTTTAGGTATGTCTGGTTTCATATGGTTTGCTTTATGGATTTTCTTCGTAACCAATACACCAGAAGAGCATCCAACCATATCCTGGGAAGAGAAAAGATACATACGAAAAGGCTCAACCAATAGTGGAAGTGATTCGCAGGTGAAAATTTCTTGATAGTTTCTTAAACTAAATAGAAAAACCTTTCTTTAGAAAATTATTGCATTTTTGAGATGTTTTGTGATTTAAGGGAGCCCTTTCATTTATCTCACCCATCCCATAATAAATGTTGATTTTTTCCATGGCTTCTGTTTTCAGAATCTTTTTATGAAGTTTCTCCATAATCACTTTTTGATTTTTTCTAGCGCTACTTCTTTCAGGCTCTCTTTTTGTGATTTTTTTTCCACAATCAATGTTGTTGTTTTGTTAAAGATTGTAGGATGAATTAGGCAGATGGTGACGATGATTGGAATAGTATTAGTATGAGTATATTCTCAGTACTAAAAACACTTTCTGTTACTTACTAACTCACTTATTGCATGATATTTGTTAGACCTAAGTATTTGTAAATTTCAATGCAGGTTTTATCTCAACATTTCGTTTCACAAATTCTTTCACTTTCATCTGAGGACTACGTACATGCCAGGTGTATGGCAATTGTATGAAAGAAAGGAATTTATAAACCGCACTCATGAGACAATTAGCAAGAATTGTGAAACTAACATTTTTAAAACGACTCCTCAAACATTTTAGAGACCGTCCACGAAATTGGTATCGAAATTTGTATCAATTTTCATACAGAAGGAGTGTTTTTGTGCATACTAAGTATACACAAAAACACTTCTTCTGTATTGTTTGGACGGCCCCTTACCATTTGTCCTTATGCCACTTTCGTTTTAAAACAAAAAGACCTTTTAAAATAAATAAACTATAAAATGAATAAACTTAACAAAACTCGTATCATAGTACGAACCATACTAAGTATGCACAAAAACACTCCTTCTGTATGAAAATTGATACGAATTTCGATACGAATTTTGTGGACGGTCCCTTAACCACATTTTTTTTTGTGCAATATTGTTTTGTTTTTGATGATTGAATAGAAAATAACACAACTTTATGGAAAGAACTACTGAGACGAAAGTTATACATCTTTTTTAAATGTAATAAGCAATATGTCAAGTCTGTACCCCCTTTTAAATTTAATATTCATCACCCTATATATGTTTTAAAATCAATCCAAGAGTTAGGACTCGTTTACATGAAATATCGTTGCGGCCGAAATGAACTGTCATGCCTTCTGTGATTGGTTAAATTTTTCACAGAAGCCATGACAGTTCATTTCGCCTATAGAAAGTCTTCATGTAAAAGAGTTCTTAGTAGACATGCCAGGCTCTAATCCACACCTTTTAAGTGTCTACCAATCGGACGCTTCCACTGGAATGATGATGATGGTGGAAGTGCCACTTAATATAAAATAGTCATAAATTCTTACTTTTCTTTGAAAATTAGTTATTTTTAGTGCTTTTTTACATAGAAATTGCTCTTATTCAACTGATCGGACGCTGTCCTCGTGTTCTGGATTAGCCTATGGCTACTTCCCTTCCCTTCCCGCCATTAATGTTATTTTTTCTTGCTAATTTAGAAAGCTCGGATTCCTTGGCTGCGCATCTGTAAGTCTCTTCCTGTTTGGGCTTGTTTGATTGCTCACTTTTGCAACAATTGGGTGTTTTACATGATCTTAACTGGCTTACCATCCTATTTTAAACAAGTTCTTGACTTCAACCTGAAAGAGGTGAGTAATGTTTTTGATAAATCTTTTTCTATATTTCTGTGTCTTTTAAGGAACCGTCCTCGAAATTCGTAAAGAAATTCGTATCAATGTTCGCTTTCAGAAGACCGCTCTGAAAATTTCTATGAAAATTTGCTAAGTGTGCCGAAAGAAACTTCTTCGTGAAAATTGATTGAATCAAAATTTAATAGCTGTTGTTAAACCGACACTGCACAAAATGCAACTGTATCCGGACTTTATTTCAGTCCGTATTCGTCGGTATTAAGACAGAATGCGAACATTCTGTCTTAATACCGACGTATACGGACTGAATACTGGAGTAGACGGACTGTATAAAGGTCCGGATACAGCTGGATTTTGCGCAGTGCGAATATTTATCTTATCAAATGTCTTTGTGAGTTAGATATGAAAATATAATACATACTTTTCCTTAAATAAGACACAGCAGTTACACAGGAAGCCGTGCCCTGAGTTACACAGAAAGCCTGCCCTGTGTTATGCCTTCGTCCTTTTTATAGTAAATTAAGGGTTCGTCTCAAAAGTTCACTTAAATTCGCTTCACAATTCGCTTCATTTTCACCTTAGATGAAGAGTTATTGCGCATACAAAGTATGCCCAATAACACTTCATCTGAGATCAAAATTAATACGAATAAAGCGAATTGTGAAGCAAATTTAAGCGAATTTTTGAGACGAACCCTAATGCAGTGGCAAATATAACAACTAAATGCTAATCAAAATGCTTTAAATGGGTCTAAGAACTGTGTTTCAAGGCTCCTATCTAGAATAGGTAGACAGTAAGCGATCAGTTAAACATGAGCAATATTTATGTAAAAAAGCCCTTACTATATCTAATTTTACATAAGGAACTGTCTCAAAAATTCGCTTCAGAAATTCGCTTCATTCCTGCCAATTATCATCTCAGATGAAGTGTTTTTGTGCATATTTTGTGCATATTTCATCTGAAGTGAAAATGAAGCGATTAGTGAAGCGAATTTAAGCGAATTTTTGAGACGAACCCTAAAAGGATCACTTTTATCATCACAGTTCAAGGTCCGGCTTTTCTAAAAACATAAGTCATCTCTTTAAGAGCCGTTTCAAACTGATGAGAGTATCAATAAAGCACCAGAAGCCTCCAAACTCTGATAACTTAAGTTTTAAAGTTTATTATGGGAGAATTTACCCCCACATATGAAAAACTATAATTTATTGTTGGAATTTAAACACTTTATCACATTGAAGTATGTTAGAGATGGAGGGTTCAGACTATGTAAATTATCAAGTTATGTAAATGTTTGTTTTGTATTAGTGTTTTGGACTATTGTTTGGACTAATACCGATACACAATAAAGAAATCTAATATAATCTCTAGGTTTGTCAATAGTATGGTTTGTCCTTTAGGCTGTATCTCATATTGTGGATCTCTAAAGGCCCGTCCCCAGACATAATCATTTTCAGCCAAAAGGCGGAATTTCGCCGTTTTTATTTAACTAAGCAAAAAAAGACATCAAATATTATCATATATGTAACCTGTTTTTAACTTACACAGCTGAAGAATCCTTCTGCAAATCCTTAAATTAGCATTGGAAATGACTGAATTGGCCATTTCATATGGTCCAGATTGAAAAAATGTCTTCGCGGTGCTCCGACAGAACATAGGTAACACGTTACGTTTTTTATTTTAGCCGGGTTTTCGAGAACCAGGATCATGTCTAGTCCACAAAATTTATATGATTCGTATCAGTTTTATACAGTACACACAAAAATACATCTTCATTCTTAATTTTATGGAGGGTCCCTCTGAGATATCTCTAAGATATCGAATGGTTGTATTCAGTTATGTGCTATCTAGCCCTAAGGTATTAATTTATTTATTGTAG
Organism: Bougainvillia muscus; assembly: GCA_032352715.1. Classification (NCBI taxonomy): domain Eukaryota; kingdom Metazoa; phylum Cnidaria; class Hydrozoa; order Anthoathecata; family Bougainvilliidae; genus Bougainvillia; species Bougainvillia muscus. The sequence goes on along the minus strand of JAUCNQ010113269.1, from coordinate 4,943 downwards.
AATGGTTTCTTATCTGCTTTGCCTTTCATTGTGGCATTTTTGGTTGCACTGGGTGGAGGTGTTTTAGCTGATTTTTTACGCAAGAACTGTATGTCCACGACACGTGTGAGGAAACTTATGTCAGTTTTAGGTAAAATTTACAGTATTTTATGTTAACATCAGAGAAATTAAATCAAATTTTCCTTTCAAAATAATTTAAGGGATTCTCGTTTGTATATACCGTGACGGATTTAGATCTAGTCAAAGCAGCAAGATGGAGGCTAAAACAAAAGGCTCAGAGGCGGATTTAGAACAAGCTTTTACTTAGTCACAGCAGTAAGTGGAGTACTCAAAGTCATACATAATATAATTAAGAATTAACAGTAATTATACACCATCGCAATGCTCTGACTAGGGCTAGATCCGCAACTGAGGCTAGTGTGTGATCGTTAAACTATTTAAGTTTTTTTCTCCTCTTTATTGTTTGGTTAAAGAGTGGTTCGGATTCTGTGGTGATTGTCCATGTAGTATGTAATTTATTTTTGAGTTCCTTAATATGCATAATAAAATAGTATTAATAGGCTTTCTTAATAGGCTAAGGATTTGAACTGTTACTAATTGTGGGACGAAATTCAATGCCCGTCACTTAAACAACCATCGTTGTAGGATTATAAATGGAAATATATAGCTTTTTTTTCTTGCTTTTTTTCTGTTTTCTATTCATTAACACAAATTACAAAACTTAAGAAGGGAAAAGTACGAGAACACTTGATACCCCACGGTAGAAAAAAACACATGTGAGGTACTGCACATAAAGTTTGACAAAAATAAAATAAAATGATGAAATCAAATTAAAAGAATCAATAACTGAGACCAGGTTTGTCAAGTAGAGAAGATTTACTGCAAAGGGATATCAAATCTCTCAGATGACTCCTGAAAAACAATAGTATTTTGCAGCACAGAAAGTTTTTGTTCTGTACTGGAAACGTCATTGCCATTAAGTTTATTATCTAAAAATCGGACACTGGACCTATTATATCTATAATATTCTCACAACTGTTTCTGGACCATGATACTTGAGTCTGAGAATTTCGAATGGATTTCGTACAGATACATTCTCCAGCTAACACGGGGCCTAAATGGATGTGCGAAGGATGTCCCTAAGACGTTGCGACGTCGTAGGAACGACGCTATATTGAAATTGTGTTGCATTGTTTGGTCGGATTTCACTAAGGGATGTTCCCTATTTTGCTCATTTTTTTCTCTGATAATCCATTTTACCTTGTTTTTGTTCTAGGTTTCTACCCATCTGCAATATTTCTGGTTCTTGCAAGTTATACAAAATGTGATCAAATTGCATTGTCTGTGGCTTTGATGGCTCTAGCTACCGGAACACTAATATTCAATCAAGCTGGATATATGACAAATATGATTGATCTGAGTCCAAATTTTAGTGGTATTCTTATGGGACTTGTTAACTTTTGGGGAACAGTTGCTGGTTGTATCACACCTTCTATTACTGGGTATTTTACGAATAACCATGTAAGTTTTAGACAATACCTGTACTATAGATAACTTTTAACTTTGTCAAAGTATTTTGCACCATACACAAGATTTGTAAACCGTACCATTTTCATCACAGGAGAAATGTCTTTGTGCATACAAAGTATGAACAAAGACACTTCTTCTGTATGAACATTGATACAAATTTCCATACGAATTTAGTGGACGGGCCCTAAGTGATAAAATTCAAGGGAAAATATTCGGTAGACAAAAGGATTGCAATGAAATTATATACCACACGGAAAGACAACACGATGGTCAAACCTATATCGCACCGAATATTTAGTAGTAGATAGTATTAGTTGTAGTATTGGTCATAATACATGTTAGCCTTTCATACATAACTTATATTACTTTCTTTTAATTTAGCCTACTCGACACCAATATCAAAAGGTATTCTTTATAGCAGCTGCAATATGCTCTTTTGGTGGAACGTTTTATATATGCGCTGGAACTGGTGAACGACAGTCGTTTGATGATATCACAGATACACATCCAACGAGTGAATCTAGATCAAATAATAGCGATCCTTCAAAAGTACAGAGTGATAGTGACGAGGAGTGTATTCTAACTGCGTCAGGTAATCAAATTGATGCTTGATCGATTATAGGTTCTCTCTAAAATCCTTATTCAATTTCAAGCTGTTGGTAGTTTCTTTTAATGGACCGTCCACAAAGTTCGTATGGAAATTCATATGAAGTCGCATACAGAAAGAGTGTTTTGTGCATATACTCAGTATTGAACAAAAACACTCTTTCTGTGATGAAAATGGTACATCAGGCAATCAAATTGATGATTGATTGATTGACTTCTACAATAACAAGATGTTTTTAATTGTTTTAAAGAAATTGAGTTAGCAAGTTTCAAGAGTGTGTCCAAACCTATTTTCCAGGAGTTATTAACAGCTTTTATCATTCAGGGATTCTTTAATATATTATTTTATTGTCTGGCAGGTTAATACGAAGTAGGTAATACGGGAATTCAAGAAATCCCATTGGCCTAAACAACGTCATGTCTACTGGCAATATATCACGGTATTGCCCGTCGTCAAGGCAAATTGGCGTACATGAAATCATATTAAATATGGCTTCGTTTTCATTAAGTAAGCATTGTGCGTACCCAAATCGTTAAAAGATCACGGTATAAAAATATTAGTAATAAAAACCAGGTCTTCCGTTTTTCGAACGATGGTTAATTGCAACGTATCAAGACGGGAGTCCAAACGTTTTTAGCTCATCTTAGTTTTCTGTTTTATATAACGAATTCACCATTTATGAAAACAAAAAATGAAACATGTTTTCTTTAACAATAATCAGTAATTTTATTTGGTAAGAATGCGTTTTATTATCGTTTAATATTTAAATAAAAGTTTTTATATCCCCAGAGGAGGACTCAGGACACGCTTTTACCTAGTCACAGCCATCTAATGGAGACTCAAAGTCATTAATTTTAATTACTTTATGAATGACGCTGGGTCTCTAAAGACCCAGCGTCATACATAATGTTATTAAGAATTAAAAGTAATTATACTCCATCGTGTTGCTTTGACTAGGGCTGGATCCGCCACTGATCCCCTTGCTTTGTTTTAACTATTTTAACTTATTAGGGAGGTTCCTTTTTAAAGCCATTCGATGCAAGCTTTTTAAGTCTAATCAAAACAAATGTGTCGACACAAGATCAGTCTCCTGTATTGAAATCGCTCGGTCAATGTATATGACCTTGTGCAATCGTTTCTGGTAAAGACGCTACAAAACAGGTAATATTGTATAAGTATAATTACTAGTATTTATACAATATTAACCATTTTATCGTGAAAGCCAAAACTTTGCATTTTTTGGCTTAAAAAGCTTACGTAGAAGTGCTTTAAAATGTTACCTCCCTGTTAAATCAAAACTGTTACAAACAAAGCACAGTGACATAAAAACTTTTATTCAGATATTAAACGATAATAAAATGTATTCTTACCAAAGAAAATTGCTGATTATTGTTAAAGAAAACTTGTTTGTCTTTTTGTTTTCATAAGTGGTGAATTCGTTATCAAAACAAGAAAATTAAGAATAGATAAAAACGCTTGGACCCACGTCTGGATACGTTGCAATTAACCATCGTTCCAAAAACAGTAGACTTTGTTTGTATTACTATTTCGTTAACTGATTTTCTTGTGCGCCATTTTGCCTAGACGACAAGCAAGGCCGTGAAATATTGCCCTTAGACATGACATTTTTGGGGCGATTTCTTGAATTCCCTTATTAGCCACTTTGTATTAACCGGCCAGGCAATACTAGCGATAATTATAGTAGCAAAAAGGTTTCGTTTCACAAATAATTTCATTTTCATTTCAGAAGAAGTGTCATTGTGCATACACAAGTATACATAAGTATGCACAAAGACACTTCTTCTGAATGAAAATTGATAGGAATGCACCGAGTTTGTATATGACGAATGTTTGCGATGAATTTCACGAATTTGTAAATACTATGAATTTTGATAACTATTGATGGTCTCTTCAGGACTTAATTTTCTAATTTTATATAGTCATAATATATTTTGTGAATAATGCAAAAAGTGTGTAAATATTTATGATTATCTACATCGTTGCCAGTGCTTCTTATTTCTATTTAGTTGCAAAATTGAGATGCTTGAGCAGGTTTATTCGGATCAGGTTAAATCTGCCAGTGCCAAGAAAACTTCTTACTCATACCACCCTCTTATGGAGGTTTGACTATATTAATTTTTAATTTATTCGCCAGTGATCCTAGAAGTGGTGGGGACCAACTTCGACCTTGTTCTTTAGGACGCATGTTTAATTCTTATCGTATTCCGATAATTTCCGATATTAACGTTTGAAAATTAATCTGAGTGGTCTTTAGCCTAGTCAAAACAATAAAAAGGAGAACAAAAGTCATTGATTTGACGATCATTTGTTAAATTAATTAATTTTAATCTCCATCTTGGTTCTCTGACAGGGCTTGATCCGCCACTGTACGGTATAAGAAGGACTACACTAAAATAATAATATTTAACGAGAAATTGTCAAAAAAAGCTTCTCCGTGATAACGAAATTATCGGCTTGAAATCTTAAATTGTATTAATTTGCCAACCTCGTCCCCAGAGCCTCTTCTCTTTTTGATTTAATTTGATAGACGCAAATACCTGCGAAAAAGTGTAAAACTATTCAAATTTCAAAGAAATTTTAATAGTTTTACACTTTTTCGCAGGTATTTGCGTCTATCTTGTTAATTTGCTACAGAATTTTATGTTATGTTATATTAAATATATTTTTCTATTATTTGATACTTTTTTCATAATTTGCAAAATCATAAGTTAGCAATTCGCTTAAATTCGCTTCGTAATTTGCTTCATTTTCATCTTAGATGAAGTGTTATTGTAACACTTATGTG
>JAUCNQ010113258.1:0-11434 GCA_032352715.1 Bougainvillia muscus | reverse complement strand
GGGATGATCGCTGCAGATACGTGCTGTCAACCTAGCTTCTCTATAGACATTTTCCTTGTACCCTCTGGTTATGGTCTTGCACTCTCAATCCTGACGATATCGGCTATAGAACACGTTATATTCGGTGATTTTATTTATTTCAATTGTCCGTCTTGTCTCTAAATCCTAATGCGTCAACACATTTACTGACTGATGTATGTATAAGCCAATGATATGGGATTGTTAATATTTGTAATATATTATCCGATTGGCTATAAAATTTAAATATCAAAAATGATTTTTTAAATGTATCTATATAATCTAAGGTTAAATTAATTCTACATCCTTAGACAATACTGTTACTACAACTTTTTTGATTAGTTAGAATTTTTTATATTACTCTTTTTTATATATTGCATCACTTTTGGCCTTTTATCTTCTACTGTTGTATCTTCCCCGTTGGGAATTTCTGCATTAAGTTTTTGTAACTTGTCCCTGCTGAATTTAAGGTAATATTTTTATACTTCCACTTTTACTACTTACACTATTTTTAGCCAATGGTTAGCCAGTATTCATTGGTATTTCATAGGCAGCCACTTTTTTTTAACTTTTTAATACCTTTTTAATATTTTTATTTTGTTGGCTGTATAAGCGTATGTAATCTCGTGTAATTTTATGGACTGATGAAGGCTTGTGCCGAAATATATATCTAATCCAAATGGATGTGTTTTTACAATTGTAATTTTACATATACACACATTATTTAAACTGGCGTTCTGTTTTATATATATATAGAGTACAATTATAAAATTGTGTCTATCAATTTAAAGAGTGCTCAATGTTTAGAACAGAGCAATATAAATGTCTATTTTTCAACCAAACGATATATATTTCTAGGCCGACCCTTTATTATACATGAATGTCAATCAAAGCAACTAATTGAGTATTACCTTGATTACTTTGAACATGAGTAGTACAAAATCTGTTTTATAGTCGTACAATTGTCGTGAACGCGAAACAGTATCAGCACATCTGTTCAAATATACTCCTGAAAATAAATCAAATTCAAGTCTTCAACACTGCAAGAAAATCAGGATATTCGGTTTACATAAGGGTTCGTCTAAAAAATTCGCTTAAATTCGCTTAACAAATCACTTCATTTTCACCTCAGATGAAGTGTTATTGTGCATATAAAGTATGCACAATAACACTTCACCTGAGATGAAAATTGACAGGAATGAAGCGAATTTATAAAGCGAATATTTGAGACGGTTCCTAAAATTGTTTGATATAACTTCAAATAATCACAATCTAAAGGACCGTCTACAGAACTCGTATGGGTTTTCCTATCAATTATTATACAGGAGTGCTTTTTAAAAATCCTGAAAATTTGCTTAGTGTCAGTATCTCTGTATATCGCCACCATGGTTGGGGCCTAGTGAAAAATTGGAGTTTGTGGGTTCCCAGATTCTCTAAAAACGCATTTGACGGACCTAAACCAACGACAATTAAAGCATATTTTGCTGTCACAAAATATAAATATTGGGTAGAAAAACGTTTTATTTTCACTTCACTTCTCCTAATGAGATGATAATGGTAAGATTTCTCATGCGATATTAGTGTCAAGGAACCATTTCAAAATTTCGCTTTATAAATTCGCTTAATTTCTGTCAATTTCACCTCAGATGAAGTGTTATTGTGCATACTTTGTATGCACAATAGCACTACATGTGAGGTGAAAATGAAGCGATACGTGAAGCGAATTTAAGCGAATGTTTAAGACGGACCCTTATTGAATAAAACGTATGACCAATGGCACCTTTCCTGAGTTGTAAATAACACAAAATCTTACACTCGTCAGCTAAACTGATTGAAAGAATGTTACAAAAACGTTCATATATCTAGATTTGCACATAAGTAGAAGCAAATATAAAGTAATAAAGAATAATAATTGGTGTGATAATTATCAGTCTTTGGATTTATAATTTGCCAGGAGAAATTTGTTCGTATGGCGACACTTTGCTATTATTTCACTACGTTTATTTAATAGTTCAGCTTTGTCTTTGTAAAAAAGAGGACGACTGATTATAATGTTGGTATGAATGCTTTTCATAAGTTAACCCTATTAAGACTGGGCTTTTTTTTACACGCTTAAAGACTGGGGGGGGCTTCAAGGCCTATGAAAATCACGATCCACTGATGCTAAACTCATGAAACTTGGCACATATGTTACCAAACACATGAAGAAGCTTTGGGTGTGGTCAAATTCGGCATGACGTCATTTTTAAGCTAATGACGTCATAATTAGCCTGTAATATTGCGAAAATACCAATCCGGCTTTACATTAGTTAAATAGCTTTTTTCAAGACCTTTCTTTCACATAAATGATGTGGATGTAAAGATAAGTGTCCGAAAAAACGTCCAAAAGCATTTTTGGCCGAAAAGATTGCGAAATAACGGATATTTCGCCGTTGGGATTTGCTCGGATGTTTCCGGAATTTCCGGCCGAAATTGGAAAATTTTCTGGTTTTCCGGAAAAATTACGTCATTTTCGGAAATCTCTTACATAAATTAACAATTGTGCAAAGTTTCATCCCAAAGTGATAAGTAACAAAGAAAATACAGACTTCTCAATATTTCAGTATTTTCAATGGGAAATATGAGAAATTTGATAGGTGGTTCTGATCAATGACCTATAACTTTTGAAGTAGGCATCCTGAACAACTGAAAGTTTGTCACAAGATGCAAAATAGACTTATACTAAAAGTGGTACAATATCAGAGCTGTTCATCTATTATTTTAAAAGTTATGAAAAAACCCCGGAGAGGGAGCATTATGCCCCCCCCCCAGTCTTCATGGGGTTAAGGTTGAGTAAGTTAAAGAGTTTCTGTGCTTGGTCAATCTTTTCGGCCTAAAATGCTTTTATATGACGATGGTCTATATAGACCCAGCATCGTACAAAAAGCTGTTAAGAATTAAAACTTTTAGTTCTTCATCGTGATGCTCCGACTAGGGATGGATTCTCCACTGGTTAGTATAGAGTTTCTCTAACAAACACAGGCTTAGCTGAACTAAGAGAGAAGAATGAACTCTATGTTAAACCAAGTTTTTGTCAGATGATCAATGCCAGAAGTCTTAGAAATGAGCTGACTAAAATGTGTTCGTTACAAAAATGCTAATCAGAGCACTACATTACATTACAGAACTAGAAATTTTAATTCATAATAGCCTAATGTATGGTGATGGTCGTAGGTAATCCATATCCATACATAAACAATCGAGGTTAATAACTTTGAGTCAACCGTTTTACAGTTGTGGCTAAGTATAAGTTTGTTCTGAATCCGACACTATACGCTTCATTCTGTTTTCTGTTTTTCAGATCCAATTCCGATGCTGCATAAGAAAGGTGAGTAGGAGAGCAGTTGTGTTTTTGATACAGATGGAGATCAGTTATCCTGCTAATATCGCTGCACGGAAATCGGGATGATCCGTTTCGGATTACATATGATTATTTGACATTTGTCAAACGACCAAATGTCAAAATAATTATGTAATCCGAAATAGATTATCCCGATTTTCATGTAGTATATGGCAAAAGTCTCGCAATAAATACAAAATAAGTTCTAAGAACACGTGGTTTACATAAAGACTTTCTATAGGCGAAATGAACTGTCATGGCTTCTGTGAATCAATCACAGAAGCCATGACAGTTCATTTGGCCCGCAACGATTTTCCATGTAAACGAGTTCTAAGACTATATCTAGAGAAAATGAGTGTTATTATTAGTGGACTGAATCAGAATATGTATTTACTCTAGTAAATAAAAGACTTTTGTTCTCCATTTGAACGCTCTGACTAGATTAGCCCTTTCGTGCAAAATTTAAAAAAATTGTCACACATAGTTAACAATCCTGCAGCTTGAAGTATGTGTGACCATTTTTACAATATTATGCATGAAAGAGTTAACCCTCTATAGTGAGATCAGTATTTATGTATTTTTCTTTGATAGGCGTAAATGCTGCAACCATTGAATCACACGAAGTCAAAAAGAATACAGGTATGAGATTTAAAAATATAAATATGGCTGTATCCTAGCTTTCGCACAGTCTAGTATAGTGGTGGATTTATTTCTTTATATATGATGATGGTTTAAGTATGTGTGACCATTTTACAACATTATAAACGATAGGATTAATCACAGGCAGGACCAACTTAACCTCGATCCATGGCTCTTTCTAATTCCTTGCATAGTCGATACGAAACTAGTTTCGTATCGACAATCCAAAGAAAATCAAATGTACAAAATGTCAGTGGATCGAGGTTGAGTTGGTCCTGCCTTTTATTAATCCTATCGTTTATAATGTTGTAAAATGGTCACACATACTTAAACAATCCTGCTGCAAATGCGTGACCATGTTTTTAAATTATGAACCAAAGGGTTAAGTAAAAGGATGTTCCAAATCCAGCTCTGACGGCACCGATTTTATCAAGTGGCCTATAGAAATCTGGACTGAGTGGCTTATAGAAATCTGTTCTGCAGGTAGCATAATGAAATCTATACAACATTAGACTTCATACAAAATACGAAATCGACGTCTAATAGACGTAATAACGAAGTCACAACGTCGTGAAAACGTCTATTAGACTTCATTTTAAAAAAATTTCCCACTGAGTGGTGACCATGCATAAATTCTAAAAATTAATGACTTTGGATCTCGATTTTATTGCTGTGGCTAAGTAAAACGCACCTATTCTACTCACTTAAGCAAGCTTTACGGAAGAAAAACTTATTCAGCCGGTCACGATTGAGAATAAAATTAACAACCTCTGATTGCCATTTTGTTCCTTTTACTAAAGACTTACTAAATACTCCTTCGTAGTCACATCATTTTCACCCAAGAGAATAATTTGCTATGTGGTCACAGAAACATCCTAATAACATCGTAACGAAATTGGTATTAGACGTAAATGTTGTAATAGAGTTTCTGCATGATTTTATTTCTATAAATAGGATGGATACCATGGAGTAGAGGTTTGAAAGTCCAACGTGGAAACAGAATAGGGAATGACCAAGGTGGGGTTTTATATAATAATCTTTCATGGTATTTATATACAGGACAGAAAGAATTTTCTAATATCTTTCAGTGTAACTTATTCATTAGCAGATACAGACCAAGATAGAGCACCAAAATGCAGATTAAAACTAATCAACTTCATAGTTAGCCTTTTAAAAATTACCGAATTTTGTTCTCCGCTTTTTACGGCTTTGACTCCAGTTAAAAAGTGTTCTTTAATCACTTGTGGACAGGCAAGGTCTTCATAGGCGGACTCAGAACACGATTTTAACTAATCACAGCACTGAAATGGAGATTCAAAGCATGCTCAAAGTGTTTAATTCTAATAGTTCTGTATGATGATGGTTTCTAAAGACCCACCATCAAACAGAAGGCTATTAAGAATTAAAAACTTAGCTCTTCTTCGTGTGGCTCTGACTAAGACTGGATCCACCACTGGTCTTTTCGGTGGAACATACTTAAGGTCATGCTTTAACACATTTATTAGTTATGTTTAACAATAGACCAAGAGGCGGATTTAGAACATGCTTTTACTTAGTCACAGCAGTTAGTGGAGTACTCAAAGTCATTAATTTTGATTATATTATGTATGTCGCTGGGTCTCTAAAGACCCAGCGTAATACATAATATAATTAAGAATTAACAGTAATTACACACCATCGTAATGCTCTGACTAGGGCTAGTTCCGCCACTGAGACCTAATAATAGATGAAATTTCAAGAAATCAGGTTTTCTTATTGTATAAGTACCATTATTTCGTACTCACGATAACGTCATAATTTACATCCAGTCGACATCTTAACAACATTAGTTAGACGTAAGTGTTCAAATACTTTAAAATCTTTTTAGTCGTAGGACCATCATGGAGTAGAGTTTTGAAATTCCACCGTGGTAAAAGAACAGAGAATGAACAAGGTGGGTTTTTATAATATAATTTAATGGTTTTTATGTACATAGAACAGAAAGGATTGCAAGCAGTGACTGATGCAATCCTGGTCAGAGCACCAAGATGGAGACTAAAACTATTTATTTTTAGTATTTAAGCTAGCAGTATCCCCTGGCCCCCTGGTTTCGACGGCCCTGCATTGAAACGACATCAGTTATGAATAAGTTTAAGTAAAATTTTCTGTTTTTCACTTAACGTTTTCTACCTGTTAACCAATTTCAACAATTTTGCTTATCAATGTGTCTTTCATCTGACTATCTATATATCTGCAAATGTCACCGCCCTTGCATTTTCGTTACTTTATTGGCCACTTGACTTATGATGCAGTAGAGTGGTCGCACCTACTTAAAGAATCTTGCTGCATATGCTTCGGAATTGTTGTGGTATGTGTGACCCTCTTTTTGAAATCGTGTTTTAAAGAATCCATTGATGTAAATCTTTTTACAGTTAACCATTCCTGTCAATTAGTTAATCATTTCCTTTTTCGCTTCTTTGAATCTTTTTTCTTTTTGAATGGTATTTGAAGAAAATTTGAAAAATCAAAAAAATTTAAAAATTTAAAATTATGTAAATATATAGCTATACTACAGTAGGTGGTAAACTTGCTCCTCCAATCATATATAGCAAGCTCACTTCCTAACTACGGTTAGATTTTTCATTTCATTATTTAAGTTTAGGGAGAAGAACCATTGTATATAATGGAACCCAAATAAATGCTAAATAAAATAAATAAAAATAAGTGTTAAAATAACTTTACATATATAATAGGACCATCATGGGGCAGAGTTTTGAAATTCCACCGTGGTAAAAGAACAGAGAATGAACAAGGTGGGTTTTTAGAAATTTTGATATTCATTTTGTAACTTGTTTCGTAAGATGAAACTACAGTATATTAATCTAATATGAGTTACCTATTTTGACGTTAAGCCCCTAAACCCGCCTTGATACCACCGATGGCGGATCCAGTTGATGATGGGTCTTTAGGGACCGTCATAAAAATTCGCTTAAATTCGCTTCACATTCGCTTCATTTCATCTCAGATGAAGTGTTATTATAACGTCGGTTTTGAGTTGGCTGGGCAATTATTCGCATGCATTGACAATTACACTATTATACTAAGACCTCTAAGTTATCCAAAACAATAGAAAATACTTTATGGCCTGACAAACTTTTTGTTTTAAATAGTTAATATATTGATTGAACATTCACGTCTACCATTATGCATCTGAATTTAACCCTATTAGGTCCCACCTGAACCTTTTTAGATAACATTTTTGACGACGTAATTAGCACTGCACTTTTTTCAGTCCGTATTCGTCGGTATTAAGACAGAATGCTAGCATTCTGTCTTAATACCAATGTATACGGACTAAATACAGGAGTAGACGGATTGTATAAGGGTCCGGATACAGCTGGATTTTGTGCAGTGTAGATGTTGATACTTTGTCATATTTAATATAATTTCCTTTTCCACTTTTTCACAAATTTTTATTGGATTTCCACGTTCTCATTAAACGTTATAGTCAAAACCACCCATAAAATTACAGTCAAATCCTATAAAAATGACAATATCTTTTTATTGGATACCTTAACTGACTTGAAACTTTGTGTTAGTATTTACGATTATTCCGATGTTTCCGTTTTATGCTTTTTTGATAAATTGCCGAGAATCCAGTAATATCCCCCTCCCCTCCAACCCCCTAGTCCGGAACAGCCCCTAAATCAGCTAGGCCTAATAGGGTTAACAAGACATTCCTCTAATGTTTGTCAATTACCCAAACAGGCGATATTTAGATATTTTTATGATTAGAATAGACCTAGGAAAATAATTTCATCTTTTTTACATCCACTATGGAGATTTCTGTGGTTCCGAGAAACCGAAACCGAAACCGTCTTTTTCATGTATCATTAACCTTGGGTAGCACATAATATAGAGAATGACGTCATTATAATATATATTTTTTTTGTTTTAAATATGTTTTAAACAGGTGGCAATATCCCAATTAATTTAAAAGTCACTATTATTTTCGTTATCAGCTTAAAATTTGTGAAAAAATCATATATAACAATACGTACTTAAGAATAAATAAAAATTGGCTAATTTTTTCTTCTACCACCTGTTGACAATTAAGTCACTACTTCCGTTCCGCAAAAAGTTATCGAATTTTGTTTTACCATGTTATTTCATATGAAATTTGGGGAAAAGTCACAAAATTTAAGGCAAAAATACCTAACGGTTCAGAAGTTACGTATAAAAATTTGATAGGGGGAATCCCCCCAGGGATAATAGGGTTAAGGTAAAACATGAGATATAGACCAGGGTAAAGTTAGCGGTAAAGTCAGCAGTGGCAGATCCAGCTCTAGTCATCATGGTTATTGCGATGGAGAAAATTTTCATTAATAGCTTAGTGTACGGTAATTGTTTTGAGTATCTATTTTGTACCTTAGATTATCTCATAAGCTTGTTCAATATCCGCAATTGCTTTAATACATACTTCGCCTTTATTTTAGAAACGTTACCATTTACATCCAATTCGTACTACAATTCCCTTTTGGGCGATTCCTTTGTTATAGATACCACCTATGGTAAACATGAACACTTAGATTCCCTAATGGATGATACCATCGATAGAAAACATGAACACTTACATGCCCTTGTTAGTGATGCCGAAATAATACAGAGCACGAGAACGAATATGGCTGACAATGAGAAATATAACAACGCAGGTATCAAAATTCCATATGCATGGGACACATACGCAGTAGAAGATAAACGCGAACATGCAGCAGACAGCTACCCACATGCAGCAGATAGCTATCGACATGCAGCAGGCAGTTACCGACATGCAGCAAACAACTATCCGTAGGGAGATAAAAAAAAGGTAAAGTTAAACAAACAATGTTTCATTCTATTACAATCAAAATTACTCGTCCGTAGTCCGTAGTTAATCTTCTTGTCCGTAGTCCGTAGTCGATCCTCGCGTACGTAGTCCGTAGTCGATCCTCGCGTCCGTAGTCCGTAGTCGATCCTCGCGTCCGTAGTTCGTAGCCGATCTTCTCGTCCGTAGTCCGTAGCCGATCTTTTCGTCTGTAGTCCAGTGATAGAGGCTGCCGGACATCATAACCCACACAAGTTAAATTATACCAAAAATAGTAATGGCCTTGGACTTTCGGTAGTCAATCTTTTCGGCGTTTAACACTTGCATATCTACGTATGTCACGGGCGGACCCGGATCACCAGTCTAATGTCAGGGATGGACCAATCACTAGTCTAATGTCAGGAACGGGCTCATCACCAGTCTAATGTCCGAGACGGACCCATCACTAGCCTAAACATCATGATGAATAATTGTAAGGCGTTAATTCTTAATACATTTCTGTATGACGATGGCTCTTCAGCAACCAATGATGATTAGTCCTTAGAGACCCATATTCATACATAACACTGTACAAAATTCAACTGTATCCGGACTTTTTTCAGTCCGTATTCGTCGGTATTAAGACAGAATGCTAGCATTCTGTCTTAATACTGACGAATACGGACTGAATACAGGAGTAGACGGACTGTATAAAGGTCCGGATATGGCTGGATTTTGTGCAGTGTAAAGGAAATAAAACATTAACGAATTTTGAGTCTCAATATCATTGCCGTGATTAAGTAAAAGCATGTTCTGATACCGCCTCTGGAATTAATGCTTGATCACAATAATTACAATTGAGATTACCAATTCTTTTTCTAGATCTGCTGTTGTACATAACAAAAAGACGACTGTCATTACTGATCAATTACACATTAGTGGTCACTCGCGTGTCAATATTTTCCTATTTTTATCTCTTTAGAGTAAGTTAAAGCAATAATGGAGGCACGCAATAAATATATCTCTTTTGCAAACAATTTCAAGTGGGTTTCAGAAAACAGAAAAGAAAACATTTTAATCGTGTCCAAGCAAAAAATATGTATATTAAAATCCATTAATATTATTTTAACAAATGAGCATTAACCTTTTCACGGCTAATGATCATTTGTTAAATATTAATCATAAATTTTATCACTCTACTTCTTCTTGCTATGACCATGTCTGAATTCACACTGCACAAAATCCAACTGTATCCGGACTTTTTTTCAGTCCGTATTCGTCAGTATTAAGACAGAATGCGAGCATTCTATCTTAATACTGACGTATACGGACTGAATACTGGAGTAGACGGACTGTATAAAGGTCCGGATACAGCTGGATTTGCACAGTATCACCGCTGGATAAAGCATTAATCAAAGCATCGCGATTGAAGTGCTGGGTCTATTCTTTCCAGTTAACTCAAATTGTAAAATGACGTCCTGATGACATCCTTACGACGTCGAGACTTCGCAGGGACGTCTCTATGACGTCAATTTTGGTCCTGTGTAAGCTGGGTTAATAAAAGTATTACGATAAAGAGCAACTGTTGTCTCGGGTTGGCTGTGAGTGATAACATTCGGTGAGAAAAACTCCGCCTTTTACTGCTTCTCTGTCAGTAACCAGTCTGTAAGTTTTCCTTCGCGAAAGAGACTATTTCGTGAATGTATCTGCTATACAAATACATCATAGTACACTCTCTAATTATAGGACACCCTAAACAGCGGACTCCTTCAATTCAAGAGTGCACTATATACATAAGTAAATTTCAGTAGATTGTTTCAAACTCCTACATAGTGTCATTTGTTAATTACTCAATTGATTGAGCCTGTCTTGATGTATAGGATTCTCTGAGCTTGTCTTGATTTACCATGATTCCCTGAGCTTGTCTTGATGTACCATGATTCCCTGAGCTTGTCTTGATGTACAAGATTCTCTGAGCTTGCCTATTTGATATAATTTCAATTTAAGTTATTTTGTTATTGCTATTTAAAAGAAAATATATTTAATAACCACTGAGTTGGAGATCCTTATTAAAACGAACCCCTTGTTGGAGACCTTCGCAAATTTTGTTCAGGACGTTTTTATTGTCAAAAAACATATATCTGTAGAATAAAAACGCAAAAATATAAATCTGAGAGTTGTGACAGTCCTTTTGTAGACATTAATAATGTAAACCTTCATGTAGAGTTTCAAGAGTACACACAGTTTGAGCCATAGCCATACACTGCGAAAAATCCCGAGAATACCTACCATACTATACGGGCTATACAAATACGGTGGACTGCAAATAACCACTGTAGACGGACATATATCCGTAGACGGACATGTATCATTATATCACCGTAGAGATGGTATACCGACCATAGTATACATGCTATACAGTCCGTATACCGCACATACAGTATGGAGGCTACGGGATATATAGCGCATCCTGCTTTTTGCGGAATACTCAGGCTGGGTAAGCGAGAGCCGGTGCTGGCTAATCAAGAAGCATTGGACCTGTGGCAACGAAGAGGGAAGCATCGTTTTGCAGATAA
>JAUCNQ010113247.1:0-11435 GCA_032352715.1 Bougainvillia muscus | reverse complement strand
ACGTCAGTGAATCTCTAAGCAAAATTAACTAACTTTGTATTATATAATCTTTTTTACTTTCTCTATTTATTTATTTATTTAAACAAAAAAGCAGTTTGTGAAATAACGGCTGCAAGTCTATGAAACTGGCTGCTCCGCCAAGAAGGAGGAAAAATCCCACGGGATAAATATATTATGCGTTTCTCAACAACAAAAAAAAAATCAAAAAGCGAAGAGGGTCTGGGGACGAGGTTGCTCAAAGCTCATCAAGAGATTTTTTTACATCCTTAATATTATTTTGTAAAAGAAAGTATAAGTTTTAACATAAATCTTAAATTAATGTGTTTTTTCTGCCCAAAATAACATTTACTGTCCAGTTGCCTTTCAAACATCACAATTAAAGCTAAAATTAGTTCAAAAGCACAACCTCGTCCACAGGGCTTTTCGCTTTTTTTTATGAGTAGAGAAAGCCTGTTCAAAAGCATTTTATTTTTGAAAATAAGCCTTATATCAGTCAACTTTCCAAAAGGCGGATACCTCTAATTAGCGGACAAAATCCTTTTCACGAACGGTGTCCGCTAATTAGAGAGTGCACTGTAAAATATTATTATTATTATCGTCCTCATTGTGTTTGTCTCTTGATAGTTTATCACGGGTTGTTTTCTTAAACTTGTGGTTTAACTGTACAGTTACTTCGTGAACATGACTCTAGTGAGTCGAAAGCTAGAAGAGAAAAAATAATATACATTACGTCTTTTTGTTTTTATTCATCCAATGTTTTCCGACGTTTACCTCACTACTATTAGTGCACTGCAGCTAAAACTTTCTAACAATCTCTACGCGTTTTTTATTATCTGGTTCTAAAACGGCTCGGCTCGCTCCCTCTTTCATTGTAGTTTTTCCGAAAAGAAACATTTACATTTTGCAGATTTCGCTTTTTAGACAAATTCTGGTCTGTTGATTATTCAAAATAATGACGTAAGTTGAAAATCCAAATTTCCGTCTCCGAAACAGAAAAATCGACCATTTGAACAAGACACTTTAACCGGAAGAGTCGTTGGGTGACTGGAAATTTATTGTCAGTTTAGTATAAAGTGCAAATATATATATACTATACACCAGGTGAGTTTTTTTCTTGTACTGTCATGATTATTACTATGTAGTTGTTTTAGTGAGATTGGCTACTCGCTGCCTCGAATGTGTGGTTCCTCACCAAAATGGTTCAAATAAAATTATTAGGTACTAAGACTAAAATTAAGATTAACATTTATATAAAACAAGGTCTCCATAGTTCCCTAGCCCAGGCTATCGCTATGGTCAACCTCGTGAACTGCCATGTGACTGTTTCACTGACATATCATCTATGTTCTGTAAATATTGTATATATCTAAAAGAAAAAGAAAAAAATAGCATGTCAATCACTGTGGGCTGGCTGGTCATATACCCATGATAAGCTAGTGCACAGTTAACTAATAAGGCTTATAGATGTTATGTAGTTCATGAAAAGATATCCTATCTATCTTTATTATATTTTACTATTAAAAAAGAGAGAAAAAAAACTTATTTTTTCAGTAGTTGCTGCCTTCCTTCTTGCGTGAAGGAATGTAAAGCTAGTTTTTCAAGATTGATAAAACGGCCTGCATTCCGATGACCCAAAAAAACAAACTGAAACTGAACGACGCCGACGTCACAAATATGTGTTGTTGTTGTTAAGTCATATATGTGTCAGAAATAGGGTCGGTCGGTCGGCCATCAAAAAGTCATATTTTCTGCTAAAAAAACCTTTTCACTGTCAACGGCTTTTGGCAGATTCAGAAGTTTTCTTCACCATATAGCCGCCATTTTGTCGCGAAATGCATATCCAGTGTGCATAGCCGGCCAAGTGTGCATAGCCAGTGTGCAAAAAGAATCAAAATGGCAGCGAAACTTTTGTAGCATGTTTTATCCTTAACTAAGTTAGACGATTCATACTCTTTAAAAATTGCTGTAAGCGTGACTCAGACTCCTCTGCATTAAAATCACCGATAAGCAAAAACTTAACATGTTTAAAATAGCAATTAATCAAAAAAAAATTATATGGCCTGAATGTCATTACTTGTATTGTATACAAATAAATACTTTCTATTCTATTCATGAGTTCGAGACCAGGGTCTGAAATTGGTATATATCGGAAATATTCATGACCGCTACCTGACTTTTTATGTAGCTACGTTTGCCTCGAGATGTGTGATTGAAAAACAGGCATTTTCTACTTGCCGATTCTGGCCCGACTCAAAAGCCCAAAATTTTCAATCCGCAGACAGAGTCTGTCTGACGACACTAAACGAACATGTTATCCTCTGCCGCCTTACGTAGTAAGATGGAGGTGACTTTGATAGGATTTAGGTACTCCAGTTAGGGTGAACGAGGGATAATATGCCGAGGAATGCCCTTACGAGGGATACTAAAATATTCAATAGATGGACCAAATGACAGCATTATTTTTGCACTTCTCTATATATGAAAATTATTAACGCCTCGGGGTCCAGTTGTTTGAACGTGGGTTTACTATGTGTTAGTTTAATTTGGTATCAACTTATATAAACCAATCAGAATTGATTAGATAATAGTGGATTAAGCTAGTCATAGTTCAATCCTCCTTCTAGCAACTGGGCCTAGAATCGTTGATGATTAAACCAATTTTCTCTAATAATTTTTTAAGTCACTTCTACAAGAATATCGTCACTACTACAAGAATATTGTCGTAAAAATGCCTTCAGAAGCTGCTAAGAAAAGAGCTGCTAAAAAGAAAGAACAAAAAACTGCACGTGGTAAGCCTGCTCCGAAAGTAGCTATCAATGGAACTGCTGAGAATGGAACTGCTGTAAATGGTGCTGTAAATGGCGTTGTAAATGGTGAATCAAAACAAAATGGCTTTGTCGACCAAAATCTACCCAACGGAGTCGGAGATATAAAAATATCGGATCTTTCAGTTGCAGGAGTTTTACTCTCACATCCAGAATCAAGAGATCTCCATCTTGGTCAGATAACATTGCGTTATCATGGATCAGAACTTTTAGTAGATGCTCAGGTTGAATTGAATTGTGGAAGAAGATATGGTCTTCTTGGACCAAACGGATGTGGTAAGGAGTTTGACATTTAACCAACATAAGTTGTTGCTGTTGTTGATAGGTGAATTTGGAGGAACAACATTGTTTCAATTCTTTTTCTTTACATATATGTGTAGATTATTAGAAGGGTCTAGTCTAGAATATGAGGGGAGCATCCTATCAGTTTAATGAGAGCAATATTATTTATGTAAAAGTATATTCGCCATATCAAAAGTGCTAAAATATACGCATTAAAATATTTTACAGGAAACATAAAAATTTATAAAAAAAATTAATTAATTAAGTGAGGAAGAAATCAAGCAAAATAAAACCTGGTTTGATGATGGCTGGGATAACACGCAGAAAAAGCTGGATTGCTTTATTTCCATTACAGTCCCATGTACTACTTGATGACACTTGACTTGCACTTTCACTATTTAAATTCAATGGGAAGCCTCAGAATGGCAGACACTTAAAAGTCTTGGGTAAGTGTCAAGTGTCATCAAGTAATACATCAGACTATTAGTATTAGACTATAAGTACTACTAAGTCTAAGTGTCCCCTGGGGGTATATAATCTGTAATATATTATGTTTTAAGTACTGTACAACATCAAATGTCAAATTGAGTACTCTTTATTTTTTATAAATAGGCAAATCAACATTTATGACTGCTCTAGCTCATAGAGAATTACCTATCCCCGATCACTTTGACATATTTCATTTAACAAATGAAATTGAACCTAGCAATAAAACAGCACTCGAATGTGTTATGGAAGTCAACAATGAAAAACATCGTCTGGAAAAAGAAGCTGAGGAACTTGCTCACCATGAAGATGAATATTCACACGACAGGTGAGTGAAATCATCAATTAACTTTAAACATTTTATTTCATAATGTTGTTAAATGGTCACACATACTTAAACTATATGAGCTCAGCTTTTGCTGCAGGATAGTGAAACTTTGTGTGACCATTTTTGGACTTCAAGAATTAAAGTGATTACATTTAATAAGGGTTCGTCTCAAAAATTTGCTTAAGAAATTCGCTTCATTCCTGCCAATTTTCATCTCAGATGAAGTGTTATTGTGCATACTTTGTATGCACAATAACACTTCATTTGAGGTGAAAATGAAGCGAATTTTTGAGACAGTCCCTAACCGGGTTTATTCACTCCTGTATTTCCATCTTTAACACTGTTGTTTCAGTAGTGTTTTTGGACTGCTGGAAGGGTCTAATCTAGAATATGAGGACAGGAGCATCTTATTAGTTTAATACTAGGGCAATATTTATGCAACATAGCCCAATAATTACCTAGTTTTAGTTATCAAAGAAAACTACCACAAAACACACAAATATTTTAACGCGATTTATATTTTAACGCGTATTTCTACTAATCCAATTCAGCCTATGTTAGGGAGTGTTTAATTTTAATTGTTCAGCAGAATGGCCAATTTTTGTTGCTCAAAAAAGGAGTATTGTAGCTTACATTTTATAATGGAGACTAATTAAGCTACATTCTGTTAACTTACCCTGCAAGATTTAAAATCGTCACAAAATTACAGGGGGATTAATTAACATTATCATACATTAAATAACTGGTGGTTAATTTATGAAGAACATAAATTAATTTTAACTAACACAAAAAAATTAGTTTACACAATTAATAAGGTGAGTATTTTTAGGATTATTTTACGTAAAAGGGGCACTTTCACTGATTGGCAGACGGTTTAAAAAATGACCTGGATTAATTTGTTATTTTTCTTTTTTTACTTTCTTTAGACTGATGGATATTTATGAACGACTTGATGAGCTAGAAGCTGGTATGGCAGAGTCAACAGCATCACGTCTTCTCCATGGTTTAGGATTCACACCAATCATGCAAGCCACAAAAACAAAAGATTTCTCTGGTGGTTGGCGTATGCGCGTTGCACTTGCTCGTGCTTTGTTTGTGAAACCTACAATACTATTACTTGACGAACCAACAAATCATTTAGATTTAGATGCATGTGTATGGCTGGAAGAAGAACTAAAAACGTATAAAAGAATTTTAGTATTAGTTTCACATTCCCAAGATTTCTTAAATGGTGTTTGTACAAATATCATTCGAATGCATCAAAAGAGCATCATAACATATACTGTGAGTAGTAATGCTTTAAAACCAAAAATAAGGAGCAGTCTAATCTACGACAACAACCAAGATTTCACCTTTGATGTGTATATAGGCTACATGCATTCCATCCAGCAGGATAGATTGGGAATAAATCATTGATTAGGCTGTGTGTCAACTCCCTCAATATTCTTATTTAGAGACTTGTCTCAAAAAGTTGCTTAAATCGTTTCATTTTAATCTCAGAATGAAGTGTCATTTGTGCATTCAAAATTCGCACGTATATACTTCTTCTGAATCAGATTTATTACAAATGCGCTTTTCATCATCTATGTTTCACTAAAAAAAGATGGTTTTTTTTCGGATGAGCTTGGCTAAGTGGTGAAAAGTGGTTTAACAAAAAATTTGGATTAATTTGGCGGTGACATTTTACCTTGTAATGTGTGCTGAGAGAGTGATTTGTTTACAAATTGATTTTCACAAATTCAGATTCTTCATAGTTGTCTTTCATCAGTAGAAAAAATTATAAGAAAACTAAGTCAATCTACTAGAAAGATAATAATTTTCTTCAATCACAGCTGTGAGAAATGTTTTAAACAGGAAAAACCAACAAAAATTAAATTAGCTCAAACTATGTGCATTTGTATAACTTTAGAAAGCATCTCGACATCACAAACAAAATCAACTTCTCTGGTATAAAATAAGTTATATAAATAAGTTTCTACATATACCCAAGGCTTTGTTTCATAAAAAAAATTCAAGCAGTAACAGGTTTTTTATACGCTGTTATCAATTAATGTCCTGTCTAATAATAATCATAATACAATTGAATCAAAATACAGTTGCATGGTGGCCACAGTCCTGGAAAGTTCTGGAATTTTATCAATGTCCTGGAAAGTCCCGGAATGTCCTGGTTTTTTCTCTAAATACTAAGCATGTCCTGGATTTGTCCTGGAAATTTTGAAATTGTAGTGTTGAATTTATTTTCATGTTTCCCCTTTACGGTAATTTTGACAAGTGTGTTTATTGTTATTGTTTATTGGTATTAATATTAATATATAAAAATGGAACAGGACTTAGTTTAACATAAAGATTCGGTAATATAGAAATCGTTTTAGCAGATATACCATCGCAGCAGAAAGGGCATGTGGCTAAATGTGAAAAAAATCCCCGTAAAACCTGGGGGGATGACTCATTGACTCAACAGTGAAGTTCAGTCTACCAATAATGCAAACGAGCATGGGCAAGGAATTTTAATTTTTTCTGTTAAAGAGTAGTTAAAACAGCTTTCTTATGGAAATTTGTATCAATTTTCATAGGAAGCGGCGCTTCTGTTCTTCTGTGATGTTTGCGAAGATAAGAAAAAATTATCAAAAACATTTCATGCATTCACTTTTCTATGCTTTTTTAAGAACAATTTGAAGATCAGGTCCACATGAATTCCCATGCGGAACCAGGAAACAGCGCATTACAGCAATGTATACATTGATGAAGTTTCATTTCACTGCAAGACTATTCTGTAACTTGCCAAGTGAATTCAATTCAGTTCTTTGTTAAGTAGTACACAGTTCTTGTCGCTACTGAAATCTTTCTGCCCAATTGTCTGCAAAGTGCAGTTCTGTATTACCAAATCTTCTCACTGTAATTTGTAGTGTCTCTCCTAATTAAAGGCAGTCAAGAATATGCCAATTTGCTAACACTGGTTGATATAATATATTTTTGACCAGTTTCAAGATAAATTGATGTACTAAAAACGCTCTCCACGTAGGATTAACTGCCTTGCGCAGCAGGAAATGGCAATTTCAAACATTTGACAAATATGGGCGTGTGACGTATCATTTTATCTCAAATTTCATACTGATTCCCAAAAAGGATAGAAACATATGTTGTAAATTTAGTGCTAAAAAGTTATGATTGAATAACGCTAGTTTACATATTTTCAGAAAGTCAGCCATCTTTGTTACTGTGTAGTGCCGTCCTTCTTGCAAAATATTTATATAAAAATTTATACACAGGTAAGACTTAAAAAAAAATTTAGTGCCAGAGCTAGTGTCATCAAGGAAGTTTGAAACAACTAGACTCCTCCATCTTTAAATCTAATACGCAAGATTTCTGTGCGTATTCCTTCACTTCAAAAAATCAAAAAGATTTCCATGCATACTCAGCATTTACTTTTGATGAGCGAATAATGAATTTATTATTACGTGCTGCTGTATTATGTTCGATATTATTTAAAGAATCGCTAAAGAGAATATTAGAAACATCAAGGGGCCTAAGATTGACCTCTGTGGTACACCACTGTAGACTGCGTTTGAATCCGAAAAATCATTTTCTACGTACGGTTAAACAAATAATCAGTAAACCATGCTAACTCGGTATTACAATTTTCATACTGCTGAAATTTATCTAATAATTTCGCATGGGGCTGATGATATCAAACGCCTTGCTCAAATCTATAAATATTGCTCCTACAATGTTGCTGTATCTACTTTCCTGTGTATGGAGTCAGTGAATAATGTTGAAAACCAAGCTGACTATCCGACAGAAGCTTCTTCTTAGAAAGATAGGCAGATTGTACTCATCAAATCAACATAACGTAGCAAGTGTAGGTACTGCCTTAGGACCCGCCTAAAAATTCTTCTTGAAAAAAAGTCTTTTTCACAATGACACTTCTTCTGAGATGTAAGAGACCGTCCCCAAAATTCATATCGTAATACGAACCATTTTCATCACAGAAGAAGTGTTTTTGTGCATACTAAGTATGCACAAAAACACTTCTTCTGTATGAAAATTGATACAAATTTATATTAGTCCATAGTCCATATACGAATTTTGTGAACGGTCCGTAATTGAGAGGAGTTGTAAAACGTTAATAATTGAGAGAAATCCTAATTTTTCTTCTAGGGTAATTTCGACCAATATGTGACAACACGTTCTGAATTGGAAGAAAACCAAATGAAAGCATACAAAAGGGAACAAGAAGAAATAGCTCATATGAAGGTTAGTGAAATTTCTTGTTTATTAGGGAGTTTACGCATAATGCAACGCGAGTAGCCTATATACATAAGGGTGAAATGTTCGTTGCCTTCGTAGCATTGTGCGTAAACTCTCTATTATAACAAAATCAAACTCAGTTCTGGCTCTCTTATTATCTGTGTGTTCAATAAGACCCAATTATTAAGTTCTTACATAATTTTTATACTAACTGAAATTCCTAAGGGACCGACCACAAAGTTTGTATCGCAAATGGTACCAATTTCGTTACAAAGGAATTGTCTTTGTACGTACAAAGTATGCACAAAGACACTCCTTTTGTATAAAATTGATACGAATATCTGTATGAATTTTGTTGATGTTCCCTTAATTAACTCTATACTCCCATATCTATGTAAAAATGGTGTTACTATAGCGCGCGAAAACAGGTTTTTTTATCGGTCCTAACCTAAATTGCACACTTTTTTCATCATAATTCAAGGAGCAGCATCCGATCGTTTAGATATCTTGGAAAAATGCTTTGGAAATCAGTTTTGTTAAATAATCACTAAATCAATTTAGTATATTTGCTTCTTTATAGGACTATATAGCAAGATTTGGTCATGGTAGTGCTAAGTTGGCAAGGCAAGCACAAAGTAAAGAGAAGACACTGGCTAAAATGGTCGATGCAGGTTTAACAGAAAAAGTCGCAACAGACAGGGTATGATATAAAATATATATATAAATTTATTACGTGGCTAGAAAACTGGGGGAAAATGAAGTATATTTTGTGTATAGTTAGGAAAACCGTCCACAAAATTGGTATGAGCATTTGTATCAATTTTCATTCAGAATGGTTGTCGTTGTGAATATATCACTGACATAAAAATTCTACTAAATCTCATACGTACTTTGTGGACGGATCCTATAGCATGCAAGCACTTAGTATACTAATACATTAATTTCAGTTTATCATTTCACGTTTGATAGTTAGAAGCGAGTTCACTCCATTGTAATGTTCAATGATGCACAGAATTATCTCACGCAGAGAACGTACTTACTTATTGGTATAAATTTTTTGCGAATTTTTCCAATTTACCCGCAAAACGTACCGCCTTATTCGTACTTATTTTGGCAGAAGAATTGCTTGCCGCACAAACAATTGTGGGATTTATTTTTGCGGATTTGCATCGAATCCGCTAAAAATTGTCTCCACAATTAATAGGTTTTGAAATGTTTTACACATTTGTTGATAAAAAGAAGACATTATTTCTCTTGACTCTTGAAAACTTACTTTTCACCTTTTTCCCGAATCAACAAAGTTAAATCCTGTAAATTCCAACATTTTGGACAGATCTGCGAAGATTATTCCCTTGCGGCAAACAATTTCTACGAATAAGGCTGCCCTAATCATAAAAGTCTTCTCGCGTAATTATTTTTTCTAATTTACCTGTAAAAATTATTATTTGAGGAATTCTTGTTTTCTGATTAACACGATTCTAGAATGATTGATAACCATTACTCACTCATATGCGTGATTAGAACTTATAAACTTGCAACACATCCTGGGATGAAAACGATATTTCTTATGGTTTTTGTGATTCTTTTTATTTATGCTTTTTTAGTCTGTTCAATTTTCTTTTCCTGATTGTGAGAAACTTCCACCACCTGTATTGGCTGTTGAAAATGTTTCTTTCAAGTATTCCAGTGAGAAGGTAAGTTAACAATATTCTTAGTGACCGTCCACAAAATTCGATATTAATTTGTTCAGATGGAGTTTCTCTGGCCATACTGCTTAGTATGCACAAAGGAAGTTCTTATGTGATGAAATGGTAAGATTTGCGTACGAATTTTGTGAACGGTTCTTAAGTGTGGTGAAAGATTTGTGGTTCCCCTCCCCAGTTTGTTGTTGTTGACAAGGAGTGCAAGGAGATTTCTACATCTGTTGTAAGTAAGGAAATGGTAGGAGTTTATAAGCAGTAACCATAGTAAACCTAGTAGTTTTTAGAAAAAGGAGATTTATTGTGCATACATCGCATGTGCGAAGATAATAATCCGTGTTGGATTATATGTTATTTATTTGGCATTTAGAGAAAGGCTGGAACATATTTACTCTAAATGTCAAATAATAACATATAATGGGAATTGAGAACCGTCTAGAAAATTCGCTTAAGAAATTCGCTTCACACATGTCAATTTTCATCTCAGAGTATGCGCAATAACACTTCATCTGAGGTGAAAATGAAGCGATTTGTGAAACGAATTAAAGCGAATTTCTGAGACGAACCCTTAGATTATTCTGATTTCCATGCAGTGACTACTTCTGATTGGCATGACTTAATTTTATATGGATCGTAAAAGCCACTCAGTTAAAGACCATCAACAAAATTCGTATCAATCTTCAAACAGAAGAAGGGTTTTTGTGCATACTAAGTATGCACAAAAACACTACTTATGTGATGGAAATGGTTCGTATTACGTTACGAATTATATGGGTTTTATGTTAAAATCTTTTAGCCATTGCTATATCGAAATCTCGATTTTGGTATGGATTTGGATACACGTATTGCACTTGTTGGACCTAATGGAGCTGGTAAAAGTACTTTACTGAAACTTATATGTGGTGAACTCACACCTTCAGATGGGAGGATACGAAAACATCAACATTTGAAATTCGGAAGGTATCATCAGGTAAGTTCGACTCTCCCCTTTAGTAGAACAGACGGATCTATTTATATAAATGCAATATGTAAGGGTCCGTCTCAAAAATTCGCTTAACAATTCGCTTTATTTTCACCTTAGATGAAGTGTTATTGTAACACATAAGTGTTACAATAACACTTCATCTTAGGTTAAAATTCTTAGGAATGAAACGAATTGTGAAGCGAATTTAAGTGAATTTTTGAGACGGTCCCTAAGTGCGAGTTGATGTTTGATTGTAATAATTTTATGTTAACAGGTATCATCCCTAGTTGTATCCAAATGAAATATCAAATTAAAATCAAAGTCAAATCAGGAAGAAGTATGCGAGTCATGTACTTAATTTTTACGCATAGATTACATTGTTAATTCATTGCTTGAACCTTCGTTAGGAGATTGCATGTAGTGATTCGTCTCAAAAATTCACCTCGATTTCACAAACAGTTTCATTTCCATATCATGTAATGTAATATAATGTATTTTTTATTTAACGTTGGTTGAAACATAGTATACAAAGTAACTAATATAAACCAACAAATATTTAAAATTTTAAAATAATAAATAACATAATATAACCAAACCGGCAC
>JAUCNQ010113246.1:0-10069 GCA_032352715.1 Bougainvillia muscus | reverse complement strand
AGATTTATGTTTACCCTTACCCAGCCAAAGATTTATGTTTACCCTTACCCAGTCAAAGATTTGTGTTTACCCTTACCCAGCCAAAATTTATGTTTACCCTTACCCAGCCAAAGATTTACGTTTACCCTTACCCAGTCAAAGATTTGTGTTTACCCTTACCCAGCCAAAGATTTATGTTTACCCTTACCCAGCCAAAGATTTATGTTTACCCTTACCCAGTCAAAGATTTGTGTTTACCCTTACCAAGTCAAAGATTTATGTTTGCCCTTACCCAGCCAAAGATTCGTGTTTACCTTTACCCAGCCAAAGATTTATGTTTACCCTTACCCAGTCAAAGATTTATGTTTACCCTTACCCAGTCAAAGATTTATGTTTACCCGTACCCAGCCAAAGATTTATGTTTACCCTTACCCAGTCAAAGATTTATGTTTACCCTTACCCAGTCAAAGATTTATGTTTACCCATACCCAGTCTAAGATTTATGTTTACTCTTACCCAGTCAAAGATTTGTGGAACTATTACGTATTAATTTAGAAGTTGATACTATACTATGTTTTATGTTTAGAACAGGAAGCCTAGACTATCTGCAAAGCAAAGAAGGTAAAAGCAGTGAGAATAATTTCGAACTTACGTTTTACGCGAAGAAGAGTGATGTCATTTCGTTCGTTGAAATCTATCATCTTGAGAAAGGAACATAAATACATCCTATGAAATGGTATTTCTGTCTTCAATCGATGGCCAATGTATTAAATAAAAGATTTTACAATTTTCTTATTCGACTCGTTTAAAGCATATGTTCTAAATCCACCCTGTTTTTAAGATAGATCACTATCCAGCCTCAATATGTGTTCCCGACTTAAAAAGTTTAGCCTGAGATTCTTCTGCGGATTGTTTTTCATTTTTGACAGATTTTAGTTTAGTGACAGAAAACTAAACTTATGAATTCTATTACTGTTCTTTCATATTTCAGAGATTTGAAGAAAAAGAATAAGCAAAATGCGGAAGGCTTCGATGAAGAGAATAACCATGAGCAGGTAGTGTCCAAAGCTGTGTAGCTGTTTAGAAATTCTTCTAATCTATATATCACAACCACACTTCTTTTGAGCTGAAGGCTAACGATAGTGTGCGTGGTTTTATGAAGTCTAATATAACTAAAATACTGACTGTGAAATTATTGTTGTCGTTTGTGGCTTCTTAGATAGTGCTCGCTAAATTAGCTTGTGTTGTGTAAAATTGATTTTGACTCTAGCCATAACATATTGAGATTTATACGTTTCGACCTACAGATTTATACTGGTAGTAAAGGAAATATAATCCTGTTGTGCAATATATTTCCAAGAAATGCCTGTTCTATTTTTCAGAAGATTATTGATATGTCGTACGAATGTTGTTTAAATGCTGTGAATAGTGGAGTCTATCTATATAGAGTTGATTTTTCAGTTTCAATCACATTTCTACAATATGGTATTATATTAGAAGTAGTGAGGATCGAACTCGCACCAACTTCACCTTACTGGCTGTAGGGCAAAGTGCTAACCAACTGCCGTAAACCGGCAGAAGGTTTGTGTGGTGAGAGTCGATTTGTAGACATTATGGTGACGTTATTAGTATGGAATTATATGTTATTTTTCAAGCACTTGCATAATGCATCATTTACACACTGGGATATGGAAATGATCCCGATCAATTCATTAACCCTATTTCTGCCAAGGGGGTAAAACTACCCCCCTCCAGTCGGATATTTTGTAATAACTTTTTTGGTACAAGAGCAGTTGCTATGAAACTTTCTGACTTTTACTAAAAATCTATTTTGCACGTATCCTGAAAGTTTCAAATCCATACCGGGTACCATTCTGAAATTATTGGCTATTTCTCAAAACTACCTATCAAATTTACTGGAAATCCCTGTATAATTGCAAGAAATTGTTTTTTCCATAACTTTTTATGTAGTAAAGCAATTAACTTCAAACTTTTAGCACATCTTTATATCAACAAAGTCTACAAAAAATATATATTTCATAACGCCATATTATGATGACGCAATTTTATGACGTAATAACGCATTTTTGAATTTTTTAGAATTTTTGCCAATTTTGGCGCGCCATTATTGCTACAAATGATATAGATAAATAAAAACAAACTTGACTTTGTTATTCCAAAAGGCATAGGCTTTCACATAATTTAAACAGAATTCAAAAATCTGCTACATGTATTTCACAATTGACATTTGAAAATTAGTCATATTCTACCATATTTTACCAAAAAGTGAGAAAATTTTCAAATTTTTGATGACGTCATCGCCGAATGGCCATTTGGATTTTTATTTCTTAGTAATTTAGTTCCTCTTATAACAAGGAACATATGTGCCAAATTTGTAATGAAAATCTTTTCGGTTTAGATTTTAGGCAGGGGAGGTAATTTTACCCCCCCCCCCCCCCTGGTCAAAACTGGGATAAAATACCTTGGCAGGAATAGGGTTAACCTCGTTAAGTGGCGAAGATGTAAGTGATTACTATTCATTGTTGGATTTCTGCTACAGAAGTAGCAGAAATCAATCAATGAGTGTCTGTGTGCATACTTAGTATAACAATTTGCCGTAAGAATTTTGTGAACTGTCCATTTACATCTTTTGTTAGTCTAAACAAGATCAAAGTATCAAACAGGAGCCGAAGAAGAAAACTAAGAATATTGATGAGCAACAACAACCGCAAGAACAAAGGAAACGACGACAAAAAGTATGTTTTAAAAATAATATTTTGTAGCAAAATTGTTTGAGGATAACAAGACGTTTATCTCTTTTAACTGTTTTAGAAATTGTTGTAGTGTTTTCAATTATTAGCAGCTGTCAAACCTACGGATGTACTTTAGTTATTCTTCGCCGTGCAGTTTTTGTAAGTTCAACACTACTTCATTGCAGGGTTTCTCCCATTGAGTGATGTCACTTATGAATACATGTCTCTGGTGAAAGTTATTTTGATTGTAGTGTAATAGATAGACAATCAATCGCGTAAATGGTGATTTTTGCAGCATAAAATAATAATAGACAAATGAATTTTTATTTGGGGGGGCGGGCTTGATACAACTTTTAAACTATAACTGGTGATTTGATGACAACCAACTTTTTTATTTAGAGTAAGGATAAGAAGATTAAAGAGAAATATAAAGATCAAGATGACGAGGACAGAGAACTTATGCAACAAATTTTGAGAGTAAGAAAACACGAAATCAAGCCTTGATATATATTTTTCTTGGTAAATTGATGAGTCATTTCTCTTCTCTTGGGTGTATCTAACGAAGAAGAGATTCATACTATTGATCGTCCATAATAGTTATTGCACTACTTGCATCTAAGAAGTAGTACCTTAGTACAACACAATATGCACAATAAGCTTGCGATTTGTTTACCAGAAGATAGCAGGAAATCTCAGGTTGTCTGGTGTTTGTAGATTGGACATTTGCAGATAGTGCTCATTCATGTTGGAAAATGTTCTTTTATCTGCATTGCATGATATCTTAGCGTTTCAAAACTTCACTTTAATTCGTTTCACAAATTATTTCAGTGTCATTGTACATACAAAGAATGCTTCTTCTAAATCAAAACTCATAGGAATAAAGAAAAGTAATTTAAAAACAATTTCGGAGACAGTATCTTATTGTATACATATTGCACAAAGGTGTCATCAATTTTTTTAGTCGCATGAACCTGAAAAGCCACCGAAAAAGAAAGGAAAGGAGAAACGAAAAGAAAAAGAATTGAACCAGCAACAACAACAACGCAACAAACAACAACAAAAGAAACAGAAAGCTATTGATGAACCTGAAATCTTACACGCTCCAGACGACAATTCACAAGAAGAACAAGCAAACAAACAGCAAACTCCAGCTACTGCTGAAGTGGATGATGTCGAAGATAACACAGAAGATTTCGATAAGGTTTGTTGCTAAGATAATAGGGGGTGGCGCATCTACTAGTACAACGTTGTGTTTACACTTGCACTGATAGGCTACATGCGCTTGACTCTTATGGCTGGAACGCATTAAGCAGATGAACACTAAGGTTAAACATTTATTGCCTTGTAAAACATTTTCATTTTTGTATTCAGGGTCAAATCTATAACAGGAGGGCAGCGTTAGATCAGTTTTAAGAAGGGCAATATTTATGTATTAGAGCCCTAAAAATACATACTTTTTCTTTGTAAACTAGATATTTTACGTCTATGTTAAAATAAAGCAGCACTTTTATCACATAATTCAAACAGCAGCGCCAGATTTGCGGACAGGGCCAGCATTAAAGGCCTGGATTAGGTTATTATGCTTCTTTTTTTTTTAATTACTCTAATACTTCGTCGCCAGTGGTTTAGGATTTTTGCATTCAATTGTTTCTTCAGGAAAATATATCTATACTGGATTCATTAACTGGTTGTCCACTCAATGATGATATTTTGTTATATGCTGTTCCTGTGTGTGCTCCATATGCATGTTTACAAAATTATAAGTATGTTGGCAAAATTTAGTATAGGAAATTATATTAATTATCAATTCAGAAGAAGTGTTTTTGTGCATACTTTGTATGTACTAAAACACTTCTTATGAGGTGAAAATGGTAAGATTTGTCGTAGTTCCCTAAGTGTGATCGCTGGTCTATTTTCTTTGGTATTTGCATGAGTGTGAGCATTTATTCCTTATTAAGGGTTGTATTATAATCTGCGGAAATATGGAGTTTTTACTCAAAATCTATATTAACCCTATTCTTTTCTTATAAAGTGAAATCGGTATATTTACACCACTTTTTTCTTCGCTATGTGTATGTTTTGTATGAATGATGTAAATGTATTCCACACCATTTATGTGTTTTTCCACGTCCGGCTGTATTTCACACCATTCATGTGTTTTTCGACGTCCGGCTGTTTCAAGCTGAAAACGGCCTTCTTCAGGGCGGTCGAAAAAAGTCCACATTTACCTAGCAGGGTAATAATTTTTTAATTTAACTGATCAAGTTGTTCCCCTGCAGTGGTTATCAGTTGATACAAAAAATTAACCTTTTTTATAAATATGGTTCGGGGCCGTACACAAAATTCTGATCGCCATATTCATATCAATTTTTTCTCAGAAAGAAGTATGTACACTTTTCAGAACGAAGGATAATCAGAGTTTTGAGGATGCTCCCCTATCTTTTCACTTGTATTGAGGGAAATCTATATCTAAACTGTAAGACACTATTATCAACTGGAATACAAAATTCTTTTGAAGACTTTTGAATAACAGTTCTTTTCACCGCAAATGTATGTAAAAATAAACCTCGTAGCGTTCGTCTCAAAAATTCGTTTAAATTCGCTTCACAAATCGCTTCATTTTCACCTTAGATGAAGTGTTATTGTGTATACAAAGTATGCACAATAACACTTCATCTGAGATGAAAATTAATAGGAATAAAGCGAATTGTGAAGTGATTTTAAGCGAATTTTTGAGACGAACCCTTATTCTGCAGGTATAAAGTTAAAATCACGCCTGGAACTGGCAAACGTGGAAGGGGTAAGTAGTCGATATCACGTCCTTAGGGAATGTCTTGTTTTCATATCAAGAAAATGATCTTTGTATGCACTCATACGCTCTTCATTGAGGTGTAAATTACAGCATGTTTGAAGAAAATTGATAGTGAATGCCTGACGAATACAGTAAGCAGCGTTAACTGTAAGATTGTAAGACTGTACAACATTCTTGTTGACTTGTAAGTGTAAATCACCATGATTCCATTCAGGTAGAGCTGTTGTTGTGCGAGTATTGCAATAAATTGGTAATTGATATAACGTTTTATTCTTGTTTGTAGCTGCAAAAACAGCAATAGGAATGTTCCAGGTATCAAAAGAAGCTACGGATTGGGAGAAGGATTTATTGAAAGCGCTCAAGGTAATATATATTTACATACCTGTCACGAAATCCATGTTCTTTAATTATTTCCTATATTTGACTGTAGTCATTCTTCGAACATATATATCCTGGTAGTTGCAAATGTATCTTTTATGAAGTCTATTTGGTTGAGGTTTTTTTGCACCGTTGCTTTAGGGACATTCTCAAAAATTCGCTTTAATACGCTTCACAAGGCGCTTCATTTTCACCTCAGATGAAGTGTTATTGTGCATACTTATTCATGTTTCATACCGTATTATTTTAATCAAGATAACTTTTAATTAGTTACCGCTCCTCCATTATTATTAGATTTCTTTAGGGACCGTCTACAAAAATTATATTGAAAATAACACTATTTTCGTCACAGAAGAAGTATCTTTGTGCATACTAAGTATGCACAAAGACACTTCTTCTGGATGAATATTGATATGAGTTTCCATACGAAATCTATGAACTTCAGTCAATTGACAAAATGGTAAATTACAAAATGATGCATCATTCATGTGTTTTTTTTCTTTATTCTAGGATGTTGATATTTCTCGGAACATACCAGGAAAAGTAAAACTATCAGCCCCTAACTTTCAGAAGGTAAAGAAAAAGTAGTGGGACTGGCGAACTTTACTTAAATAGTGTAGTGGTGCTTGGACAGGGTCTGTTGTTGAACCAATAGCAAATCCCGTCATTACGACTGAATTTCGAAAAGAAAGATTGAGTGATGTGAATATTCATCATGGTAACAGTTGAATATTCATAATGGTGGATACTATAAAGCACTAGATATATATAAACAACATAATTATAAACAGGGTAAACCAAAAATAGAAATAATGTAAAAGATTCAATAATTGAGATTAAAAGCAAGTTACTAAAATTATCGAAATGACGATAAAACGAACCTAACATGAGCTGTAATGACACAATTATAACCCTTTAACGCCTGATGCCCATCAAATGGTCACACATACCTGAAAAATATGTAAAGTATGTGTGACCATTTTATGTTACCTTCGGGTATAGAAGGGTTAAAAGTAGAACTGTACTTGGAAATAAATAAATGTTTTTATACCAACGTTAAAGAAATATCTGTTGTGATGGAATATTTTCTATAGTTTTGGGGCTTACAAAAACATGAAGAAATGTACTTCTGCTCAGCTTACAAATGCTTATGTTCACCTTCTTGTTTATATTAACACAACCGGGTCCAGGGGATTGGATAGGGACTAGCTTAATCTGATATTAAATCTTACTTTAACCAATCAGAATGGATTAGAAATCAATTCTCATTGGTTAAAGTAAGATTTAATATCAGATTAAGCTAATCAGAGTTTAATTACGTTCGGATAACTAGCTGAACCCTGTTCCTTGAGGTACATCAGGTTTAATCCTAGGTTGAGTCCGATAATCGTGGACAAAGATTAGCTCATTCAGTGCCGAAGATGTAAGTGATCATGAATCATTGTTTGACTACAGGAGTAGCAGTACCTCGGCTTGTGGCACTGAATGAGTTAGGGTGAAATTCGGGTTGAAATTCGGGTTTTGTGGATTACTACGGAATTGCTGTGTGGCATAACATAAGAGGAAAAATTAAAATAGGTGAACATCTGAGTGTCAAACTCTGTCACGCAGATTGCTTCGATACGGACTTTTTCATTTGTAATTAAAACTTATTTCGCCTACAATCATGGTCAACAATTATGAGACTAAGTACTCCAAAAATAACGATAGGAGTACAACAAGTTTAAATTTTTGGTTCTTTAAAAAAAACCTGAGGTTTTCTTACAGTATATTAATTACCGTATATACTCGAATGAGCGCCGGAGCGCTCATTTATATCTCGCTCATCCGAAGGGCTCGAGGGGAGCGCTCATAAAAAGTTTTAATTTTACAACAGAACTGAGAATTATTTAAAAGTTTTGGTAAGTATAATATGCATAAACTTCGATGTCTATGTCCTCTTTGGTATTTACTAATAAGTAATTATTCCAAAAGGGGGCGCTCATTCGATTAAATACAGCAGCTTGATCTTAAGTTGAGACTTGAGTTGAATTTTGAGTTACGAGTTTCGTGACACGCTTTGTGAAGCGTAAGAACACTATGCAACCGTGAATAAAAGATCGAGAGGTAAGATCATGGAAACTGATGTACGACCATCTACCACGTCTGTAAAGAAAGGCGTAACTTGTGACTCACTACTATTCAAGTCTTGAAACCGCTATGTTCAAGATTGGATACTCAATCTTCTATGGTGCGTGTAGATGTGGGTGCTTTGTTTATTTAGCGGTAATTAAGTCGGAGTATGACTAAGTGACCGGTACTTAGTCTCTAAGTTTCATCCAAATCAAAAACTGCATGTCCTAGGATTACAGAGGCTACGGATCCAATTGCGCTATGATCTACTGGATTATTTAAGATTTGCAGTCTTATGTTTATTTTAAGTTGGATGAAACATTAGAAGTTTTTCTTAAATTTCGATGCAAACTTTGTGACTTTAAGTCAAAATTATCTAGCTACATTCTCTCAAAATTTTAGCTCTCTAGGTAATGTATTTTACCAGTTATAGGTCATTCGTCAGACCCACCTATTTTTGCATCCCAGAAATGCCTCTAAATTTCAAAAGTTACGAATAGGCATAACTTCACGTACAATCAATATTTTGACTTGAAACTTGGACAAAAGTCTCAATTCGTTAAGTTCTATCGATTACAAGAGTTGGTTTCCCGATTTTTTTCGATTTTTTAGCTTTCGGGAAAAATTTCGGGAAAATCCTTCAATTATCAGATAAAATCCGATTTGATTGATAAAGCACAATACTTTTCAGAGCAAAAACCGAAAACAGATCGACAAAATCTTTATTCAGACTGATTTTATCCCATTTTCCTCAGACACACGTTTTACGTTTTGTGATGATTTGTGCCAATTGTTCATCTTGGTAAGTTTTACATATGTGCCAAGTTTTATTGATATTGATTTAAGTGTTAGAAAGTTATTGAGCGCGGGCCTAATAGCCCCCCCCCCCAGTCCTGGTGAACATGAAAAGCCCAGTACAGGTAGGGTTAAACTCACATATTTGTGGTTTACGTCATTATTATATGATCTCGATGAAACCCAATTAACCATATAACTATGAAATTTGATCGTTGGGCTGTTCTTTCCAGCTAAATTTATGATTTAACGATTTAATGTGGTTTTCTGACAGATGTGGTTGTCTAATGTCAAAATTATCCGCAATTTTTTTTCCCGTTTAAGAAATGTTTACAGTCCAAACATGGCTAAGTTTCGTGTGAATAAAGCAGCCCATCTTATATAATAATAAAAAACAAAATACTCTCCTCCATAGCGGATATAATTTTTAAATATGTCCTAGTATATTTTTTTCTTGACTATTGACCGGTCTACAGAATGGTCACACGTGCTTTAGCAAATACTATAGATACTACTTCTAATGGCATTATAATAACTTCGAGGCTATTAATAATGCTAAGTTCTAAAAATACCCCATCTTAATGTTATAACGGTCTGTCATCTAAACTCGATCAGTTAAAAATCCTGCTACATCAAACAAAACTTGA
Source organism: Bougainvillia muscus (assembly GCA_032352715.1). Classification (NCBI taxonomy): domain Eukaryota; kingdom Metazoa; phylum Cnidaria; class Hydrozoa; order Anthoathecata; family Bougainvilliidae; genus Bougainvillia; species Bougainvillia muscus. Next base: position 593 of record JAUCNQ010113246.1, on the reverse strand, counting down.
TGTCCTTGCGATCAGTCAGGGATCAGTGAATCAAAAATCAGCTCCAACACCTCTGGCAGCGAAATAAAAATCGATGGCTAATATGTTGTAGAAGTGATAGAAATAAACATGGGGGTGTTCTGCTTTATGTGAACGAAAAATTTGAAATTCACCCTTTAACCCACCTAGGTGATGACAATATTGAGTCTTTGTGGATCAAGGTATGCCTAAATAAATCTACACCACTTTTGATATCTGTGGTTTATAAGCCACCTAGCAGGAAGTGACATTAAAAGCACAAAAAACATCTGTGCTCATCTAAGCATCACTCTAAACAAACTCCCCCAGGAAAGAGAAGTCTTTATACAGGGAGATTTCAGCTGTAAAGTGCTTTCCAAAAATGCTTCTTCGCTTGCTATGTTCTTCGCTCCATTTAAAACAAATTGTTGAGGAGCCTACTCGTGTTACTGAAAAAAGTAGCACTTTAATTCATCTGATCCTCACTAATAGTTCTTATAGTTCAGAGACTGGTGTATTAGATCTAGGCATCAGTGACCACAATTGTATTTATGTAGTCAGAAAATTCAATCGCCCAAAGACCGAATTTAACCCTA
>JAUCNQ010113235.1:0-11437 GCA_032352715.1 Bougainvillia muscus | reverse complement strand
TCATATGTGTGCCAAGTTTCAAAGCATAACTCCAACGGGAAGTTGTCTTTCTAAAATTATGATGATGATTAGCCTGCTCTTCAAGTAATCAAATTGCGTAGACTGGACAGTTGTGCAATTTTTTGTTAACACACATACATCCGCCGCCTAAACCAAACCTCTCTGGTTCCTACGGACCGAGAGGAATTACACTTAATTTATTCCTCTAAACCTATTCAAAAAGTTGAGAATAGAACAAATGTGAATAGAAAAAGATTAAAATATCATATATTTAAAATTTGCGGTCACGAATTTTCGTGCACGTAAATCCGTTTTATGTGCACGTCCGTGCCCACCAAATTTCGTGCCCACAAAAATCCCTTTTGTGTACGCAAAACTGATTATTATTTTCCTGTTAGCTCTCAGTGTCCACCAGAGCGATAACATAGATCAATATATTTTTGATGAAATTAAAATCTTTTTCACTGGTTATCAAGTAGCTATGTGTCTCAGTTGATAACAAAGGTGTCTTCTTTCTCCCGTCCACCCAGCTTGAATGAAACCGAGAAATTCTCTTATTGTCAACTGGTGTTTTCGTTTGCAGATCTGGAACATTGATACAGCAGTTCATAAAGACTTTGTATTAGATCATTTTGATATTATCTCTGCCCTCTATGCGGCTATTAATTCTAGTTTTCTTTGCGAGTGAAAAGACGTTATACTAACGTCATTATTGTTACTTAGTTCCGCTTTAAATAAAAATATTAATTACAGTACTATAAGCGAGTGAAAGGACGTTGTATTAATGCCATTATTGTTACTTAGATGCGTCTCATACTTGATCATTACTTCTACTTTTATATGCGAGTAAAAAGACGTTGTATAAGCGTCCTTATTGTTACTTAAATCCGTCTTAAACACAACTATTAATTCCTGTTATATGCTTGAGTAAAAAGTCGTTATATTAACGTCGTTATTGTTACTTAGATCTGTCTTAAAACGACTTTTTAATTGCAGGTATTTCAGCAAGGAGAACAAGGCAAGACGAAAGACTACTTATTTTAATAAAATTTTAATTTTGCAGAATTTCATTTCAGACAGTTTGCGAAAAAAATCAAATGTTTCTGATGGGTAAGAATTATTTGCGTGCACAGATTTTCATGCACCTAGAAGAAGTTTTGCGGACACGGTGTAGGCACGCTCTAGAGTGTAACTGCATTTCTGAAGCCCTGCGTGTCACACAACCATTTGACAAAGTATGACAAACATTTTTGGTATACATGTTTAACACGGATAAAAGTTTCAGAAATCAGCTAACAACAACCACAGGAAAGAAATCAATCGAAAGTTTTACAAACGTTAAAATTTATCATTGAGATTCCTCTGTGTTGTCAGTTAACTCGTTCAGTCGTGTCGCAAATAGCATTATGGAAGAATTCAGACGGATGAAAGATAGTGATGAACATTACATTTAAAGAGTTGGAGGTTATATTCAGAAGGAAAAAAAGAGTGAGGAAGAGAATTCCATAGATGAGGTGTGAGGAAAGAAGCTGTCACTGTACAGTTTCTTCAGGCTATTAGGAGTTTGCACAGTAAACTGATAAGACCTGCATGACTGACGAGTAGAGCAGTGAAAAGTTTTCAAAGGAGGAGTAAGAGTAGAGAGTTTAGTCTAGTAATGACCATGGAAGTACTTATAGAAAAGAGAAGAGGCAACATTTCGTCGATGTGTTAACGAATCCAGTTTTGAGGAGAGATCTGGTCCTATGGCGTTACAAATACGACGTTGTAAATGATCCAACAGATTAAGACAGTCAGATGGAGCACCAGCCCAGATGTGGCGACAATACTCCATGCATGGACGAATAGTGGATTTAAAAAGATACAAAATACTCTCAGAAGTGAGATAGCTCCTTTCATGCAAAAGAGAACCAGCTTTCATAGCACATGATTTGGCTATTGATTCAATGTAAGGCCACCAAGAAAAGTAGCAGAAGTCAAACAATGATTTGTTATCAAGTACATCTTCAGCATTAAATAAGTTAAAGACAATATATATTACCACTAGCATAAAAATAATACATCTTCAAATAAGGGTTCGTCTCAAAAATTCGCTAAAATTCGCTTAAATTCGCTTCATTTTCATCTTAGATGAAGTGTTATTGTAACACTTATGTGTTACAATAACACTTCATCTAAGATGAAAATGAAGCGAATTACGAAGCGAATTTAAAGCGAATTGCTAAGCGAATTTTTGAGACGATACCTAAACTATTTTCATATACTTACGGATAGCATAAAAATAATACATCTTCAAATAAACTATTTTGTATGAGATTATAAAAGGACCAAAAACATAACACTACCATTGAAAGTAGGAGTAACGATTTTAATGCAACCTTTGACCAATAGGCTAATGAATGCATTACTTCTGATGCCAATGTCTAAAAGAAACATATATAAATAATCTATACTCACATTGTTTAGATTATTTTATATCTGTCTAAGGGACTGTCCGCAGAATTCATTACACAAATCATACTATTTTCATAATATAATAATATTCATGTTTTCATGATAAGATCCATTATATCATAACCAAGCCTTTAGTGCATCTGTCAAATTTGATGCTGTCTTTTGAATTATGATGCTGTAACAAAGAAAGATTTTTCGGCATCGGGAAATCATTAAAATAAAAACAAGAAACCATGAAATGTAGAAATCTAAGTTTTTAAAGAAAACGAGGTATTTTTTAGGACTCTTTTACATGATATTGCCCTTATTACTAAACTGATCAAAGGCTATCCTCCTATTCTAGATTAGAGACTTTGGTCATGTTTTCAACTTACTTGTTTTAGTATCAACCACCCAACTCGTCGTAATAAAATTATTGTAATAAAAAGTATCAAATGATAATCCATTACATAAAAGTTCTAAAGAATAGAAGGGAATAAGGAGCCGTCCACAAAATTTGTATCAATTTTCATACAGAAGGAGTGTTTTTGTGCATACACAAAAGCACTTCTTCTGTGATGAAAATGTTTGTATTACGATACGAATTTTGTGGACGGTCCCAAATTAACTTAGGGAGCATTTTTTCAGCATCACAAGTTTAAGTCTACCAAAATAATAAAAAAAACAGTTGAAATTGGCATGGTCTCTGATGTCACATATGTTTTGCAGAGTTCTGAAAAAGAAAAAAATACTTCCTTAGGGTCTATTTCATTATGCACAAAAAAACTGTCTGGAACGTGTTGGGCGTTCTACTCTGGATTTCTTTATGGTCTAATAGAAATGCATATGTTGTTCTGTGCGTAAAACACCCAGAACGCGCAAGCAGATATGCTAGCTTGTTCTGATCTTAACTGCGCACTTTTCTACATTCGCACATAACTACCATTTTAAATGCGTGTAATTTGAATAATTACGGTTATGTTATAGTTGAAATCGAATTGTAGCCTAATTTTAGAATGGTAGCTATGAGAAATGCTCACAACGCACCGAAACACACAGGACAATAGTTGTGGTTAGTGTATTGAGCGTTTTTTGTGCATAAAGAAATTGATTTTTAATTTCAAGTAACAGATAAAATTAAACTTACAGCTTTGTAAATATTCATACATTGAATAATCATTGCCATTATGAGATAACTCAACAAAATAATTTCAAATTTAAGATAATTCATAGCAGGAATGATCGGCATTGGATAGTGTAAAACTGGAGGAATAGCAAAATTCAAAACAGACTGTGCTGCATTAAAATGACCATTCCTAAAACAACAAAAAATACGATCAAAACTTATATGCATATCATCTGTACTAATAATAAATAATAGTATAAATAACTATAAATAAAGCATACTTTTTACCTCACAGTATTTTTTAACCAAGAAAGTCAAGAGAAGCATTATTGCCAAGTTACATCTGTAAAACTCAGAAAAACATTCATTTATTATCTTATTACACGGAATTAACGCACATACTATTTTAACAAGGCGAATATTTACGCGATCACTAATTTATGTGAATAACAAAGTGAATTTCTTAAGTGCAATCTAATTAACGCGAATCAAGAATCTTTGAATATTTCAATGGTATTTAATTGACCCAGATTTCTACTTATCCAATTCGGGCTTAATTTTTCTGCTGCAATTTTTATTGTTTGAAAACGGAGTTTTGTACCATATACCATTGAGATTCGATTTTTGTCATTTTTAGTGGCATTTGGATGTTAATATTGGGACCCCCTCCCCCAGTTAACGGCAAGATCCACTTTTGTTGGGGTTTTTTGTGATCTTCATGAGACTCTGTGCCTAATAGTTTTAGGCATTGAGTGCCGTGAAAAAGGAATTTTTTACTTCTCGAATTTGCAGGTTTGTTGTGCTAAGTGGGAATTGATAAAAAAAAACATAACTTTCGTCACACTAGTATTGGCATTAACCTTAACCCTTCCCTCATTATTAACGGCCAAACGCTGCTAAAAATGAAGAAAATAGAATATCAATGTCCCCCTTATATTTTGTACTTTAAGATATATTTGTTTAAATATATTGGTTCGGGCAAATAATTTGATTATAAAGGATATAACAAGAAGCTTCCACATTTTTATTGACTGACATTTTGGTCTCACTTTCCAAAGACCACTTTCCAAAGACCATTTTCCAAGATATATTTGCTTTTACAAAACTAGGGGGGTTATTTAACACCATACATTTAATAACAGGTGGTATTAACAATCTTTGAAATTCGCTTTGGCAGGCTTTGCCACTGTTTAAGAGTCTTCTTGGGCATTAAAATTGCTGAAGATAATTCGACTCATCATGAATTTATTACAATTCATTTTCAGCACATTCCAATGTGATAACTATGGTTTGTTTATCTGCCGTAAAGGAAAGAAATCGGGGGTGACATAAAAGTGACATAACTTTGTCAGACAAAATTTTCGTTTTTCCATTTTTAAATTTTCATTTAAACAAAGTTTTCAAAAAAACTTAAAATTTTAATATTATACGTATTTAGAGCTGTCAGAGCACGATGCTTTATTTTCTGTAAACTTATAAATTGAACCATTTATTTATGCACTAACAACTTTAATAACCTAAGTGGATTCTTTACAATTCCGAAAATATTGATTTATATGCAAAAACCAAAATGCCCCATTTTTGGAGTGAAAACAAAGAATCTGGCCTATTTTGAAAATTTAGTTTCGGACTAAATTTTCTGTTGGACAAAATTACAGAGAGGTCCTGCTAAAATTTCACTCTTGCATGGTTCCACACACGTAGCCCAAATACCATTACTTGTTTTTTATTCCTGTCTCTTGCCCCCTGAACCATCGATTAAAATGTCACTTTTGTCCGACAAAGTTATGTCCGATAAGTAGTTTTCTATGTCGTTTCTTATATATTTCAGGAGGATAAGATGAGAGTATTTTTTACAATATTAATATTGTCTAGAATCATTGTTAACTCACATATCGCAATCTTCTCTTATTTATATATTTTGAACAAGTGTTAACATTTATTTTTAAACTGTACAAACAAATGATTCGCTTATTAACATAATACCACCTATAGAGCATTTCCAAGAAATTTATTAATATACAAGTCATATGCAGTACCTTTTTTAGAACAAAAGTGTGTCAGACTATTGGACGCAGCCCCTCTTAAAAAAAATGAAGGAAAATATTTTTGACTTGAAATAACAAAAAATGCCCAAAAATACACACTGGACAGGGGTTCCCCAACATCCATAATGTCCCTGTTTGTCACAAAAGTGTCCCTTTCACATTGCTTAACTGGTTATTCTTTCATGGCAGTTTCTTTTTCATATCATGTAACATGCCACAGAAAACTATAATTTGCTTACTTCCATAGTTTAGTTTTCGTTTATTGCGTCCTTACCGCAAAACTGTTATGGGGCAAACAACAATTCTTTTCCTTAAGATCTTGTATAGTTTAAAGGTTGCTTCTTTATCTTGTATAAGATACTATTAATTTAAGTTTTATTTGTGAATCAAACAACGTTGTATTTACGTTGTTATTGCTGTATATTGTAGCTAACTTTTTTACTCTTTTTTCATAAAAAAATGATTTATTTTTGTTCTAATTGTCGTCAATCGTTGCCGCAAAGTTTGCCATAGGGAAACAAATTTTTGTTCGATATATATATATATATATGTCATATCATAAAGTGTTTATGCAACACTCGGCACGTGTCTTGGGCACTCTGGTGACAGCATTGAGTTCTACGCTCGCTCCGAACCGCACTGATGAGTCTTGGAAAGGACGAAACATGTGTCTGCGGATATTCTCATCATATATCATATCATATATATATGTGAACGGAAATAAAAACATGTAGTTTGGCGACATTTCAGTAATTATACTACTTATACACACTTGTTTTTACTTTAAATTATATATATATATATTATTTTTTTTGCCACTTTATGTCTAGTTTTGTCCTGTTTAATTTATTACACCATTTGTAACTTTAAATTAATATACGTCTTTTCAATTCAAAATTTCAATCCAATTCAATTATATGAATGAAAAGTTCACAACTAAGCACAATGAGGAAGAGCAAAAATGGGCAAGTTTCAGAATGGTAAATATCTTTATTTTACATGCCAGATAAATTGCATCATAATTTTAAAAGGAATGCTATAAATGTTATGTGTTGTACATTGGAAGATAGAGTTTGTCGGTCTAGCTATATTCATTTTAAGTAAGGTAATCAAGGTTTATCATGTCATAGACCTGATGATTTTACGTTGGGCGACGTTTCGAGAGATTCTTCTCTCATCATCGGGCAATAAAAATATGGAAAAATGTTGTTTATATATAAAAAAAGCGAAGCGAAAAATGTGTAATCAAAAACCAATTAATAGCTATGTTAAGTGGTTATGTGTTGTCACAATTTGCTTACCTGCTACATCGTATTATATGCTGTGTAAATATTTAAAAATGACGTCAACTAGTTAGTTTAAAAGCTAGAAAAGATTTTTTGCTGAGACAGCCAAAGATTTTGCTGAGACATGATTAAAATCTGACCATGAAATTAGAGCTTTCTTGCTTGTCAATGGCAATTTATAGACAAATTTAATTAACACAAAAATTTTCAATTTGCAAATAATGTATATACCGCGTTAAATTCATGTAATACTGTAAGCTAACTTGACTAACTACATATTGCAAATATGCATGCTGCTAAAAATGACGAAAATCAAAGCTCTATAAAGCATTGCTTACCTTTCCAAATTCTGCCTCAATGCAGTTTTATGATTTCCAGCTTTACGTAATAATGGCATGAACTGACTTAGGTTTAACTTCGTAGCCCAATAACAGATGTTCACTTCCCTCAAACGGTGGTAGCAATAAAATACCAGTAATACCGAAATAGGTTCTAACATTTGCAGCATCAGGACAGGGGAAATCTGTTTCCTATTTTTGGCTCCTCACAAAAATCAGTAACCAAAAAAAATGGAAATTACTGCTTTGTTATTAACGGAAATCTAGCATTTTAGCAGCAGTCATTTGTCTTTAACACTTAAGAATTTGAGCTTTGCCACTTTTTATTATAAAGGTATAGCTACGCGCAGCAGCAGAGTTGCTTGTTGTGTCTGTCTTCTGGCCGATTCACTCCGGTCCATTCACTTCACTTCACTCTATCGAATAAAATGTCTGACAATCCATTGGCCGCATGCATTTTGACTGTCTCACAGGTGTCGGTGCCGGCACAAAATAAGACAGTCAGGCCACGGAAATAAATTCAAAGACGCCACTTAAAACTACGCAATTTACAGACCAGAAATTTGTAATTTTTTAGAGAGTTTAAAGAGAGCTGACCCGGATGTTTTTCAAATTGCTGTCAAAAATTGCCGTTTTCTGGGTTATTATTTCTGGGATGGAAAATTACAAATGGAACGTTGTCATTTTAGGAGAGAAGTGACCCACATCGAACTCTCTTCTAACACCACGTAAACAACACAACAACAAGGTTGCGCTTTGGTGGAAGAGGGAAATCGGACCGGAAATCGCCATCCTTCATATCTCTCGGATTTGCGACCAATAAGATACGGGTAAAACAAAAAAGTTAAAGTTTTCAATGTATTCTTGGTGTATGGCATACCAAGCGTGATGATAAATTTACCAACAACATTATAAACGTCATGATAATACCTATCATGATAATAATTTCTGTGTGCTGTGTTTTTGTTTGTGTTGTGAGCGAGGAGAGAGAGCAGAGAGTCGCACCAGTGTGCCAGTCCACGATATTTATTTATATAAATGTATTTGTAGTACAAAGATGATGTAGATGGGATCCCTTTTTAATTAAAGGAATGTTGAATGCTACCCTTTAATTAAAGGAAAAACGAAAATAATCTTCTTGAAAAGCAGATGAGTTTGGCTATATAAAATTTTGGGTTCTTCATATCATTTGCCATATTGCACACTGCTGTTGTGCCTAAATAATTTCTCGATAACCAGCAAATTTTCTGATAGTTAATTAAATGTTAACTAAAGTTGGCTGCACAGTAGTTGCTTATAGAACTTTCCTGCTCTGTATTTAAAGAATATGCAGGTAGGGGCCTTTGACAATCAATTTTCGTATTTTTTAACTGCTTATGGCTGATTATGGGGGAGGTGTACCAATAAAATTGCTGATAAAATTAAGAAAAATAATATGGAAATCTTGTAAAGTTATTTCCTCAGTTTGTTGTGTTGATTTCTTGCGAAGTCACAATGTTTCTTCAAAAACTCAGGAACACGCTTTACCACGGTCTCTGAAGGAACACCAACATATCAAAACAATTCAAGCTGAGTCAATTAGGGTAAAAAGTTAAAAAAAAAAAAATTTGTAAAATTTCGAAGATATTCTTCAGGATGAACAGTTAAATGGCTGTCCATTTTCAAGGTTCCAGGTGGGGATCATATCCTTTTAATGAATTGGAGTTTGCCCTTCGCTGGTTGGTGAATCCTGGTATATGTGGTTCATCGGGTATTTGACGTAAGAAGTTATCTACCATATTTTTAAATTTTTCTATCTTCTCGTCACTGACATCTGGTATATGCTTTGGCATGAGGTTGAATAATGTAATTCCAACTCCCGTGATTTGCGTCTTTCCTCCGGTTTTGATTCAGACAAATTTCACATTTCCTTCCTTGCCTTGCTTTTTCTTTGGATTTTATTATGTTATTTACATTCCGCACAAGGCCTTCAAGAGTTTTCCATACGTATAATATCATATATCATTCCCTTCTTCTCTGAAGGAAATACAAATTTAATTTTTCTATGCATTGCCAGTAATTTGTGCCTGATGTCCCACTTATTTTTCTCAAAAAGACCATTGTATCTGTTCTAAATTTTGAATCTGCCCTATTTTTGATGGTGACCATAGAAGAGAACAATATTCGACTATTGGGAGGACCAATGACTTCCAAAGTGTAAACATAACATCAGCTTTTCTACTGTTAAAGATGTGAAGGACCCATGACACCATTCATTTACCTCTTTCTGCAACAGCATCAATTTGATCACTAAAGTCATTTTTGTTAATCATTAAGACACCAAGGTCTCTAACACTGTCTCTAGCTTCTATAATAGTGCCAGATTGGCTATAGTAGGAAGTGCACAGTTTCAACACTTCATCTTTTCTGTATCTCAGTAGTTCAAACTTTTTATCATTAAGTTCCATGCTGTTTGTTTCGGTCCAGTCGTATAACGTGTAGAGATCTGTTTGTAGCTGTGTTCACTTAAAATTTTAATACCATTCATTGCTCTAGTATCATCAGCAAACGATCTTACTTTTGAGTACTTAACTTCTCAATACCAAGCTGTTTAATTTTCTGTAACCCAATAGTGACGTCAACTACATTTTTATCTTGCTGTAGCAGAGTTAAAATACTGTCGTAATGGTCTAATATCTCGCTCAGACAGGAGTGTCCTTCTCTAAATCTGTGTTGATTAGGGTTTAGAAGGTTGTTTGCACCCAAGTACTCTGTTAGATGGTTTCTTAGCACCTATTCTAACGCGGAATAATCTAGATTCGCGCTCACCTAAAAATTGAGAATCGCCGCCAAATCATTGCCGCCAAATAATCTACGATGTTTTCCAGATTTTTCATGGAATACTTTTACTGTTCAAACAAACTGTAATACCCTATATAAAAGCCTTCAAAAACGTACTGACACTATGAGTAGTATGAGTAGAGTGGCCAGAATATATACAAGCATTTTATTGAGTAGGGTAACACAAACGTCGTATATATTAGAAATATTATCATTTTCATCTCAGGAGACGTGATGTAATAATGAAATGATTTTCTAGACAATATGTGTTTTATGAAAGGAAACTTTGCTTTAATTTCTGATGGTATTTATCTAGTTTAGGTCCAGCCAATGCGTTTTTTGAGAATCTGAGACCCCCTAACCCAAAACTTTCCCCATAGGCGTCAACCATGGTGGAAATACTAAACATGAGTAAATTTTTCGGATTTTCCAAATCACAACAGTGTCGTCTACCAACAACATCGCAAGTGAACTACCTCAGTGGTAGCTGTGGTCTCTGCTACTTATACACTGGCGTTACATGACTGTGATTTCAGGGAATGGCAACTTGTTGGTATTTGATTTAGCTACCAATGATATCATGTAGCTTATTCAATTATTTTTAGAGTTAGAATCGATGATGTCGAAGTAATCATAGGAAAAGAATTTCCAAGAAAATATTGTCACAGTCAAGATGAGAAAAAAGGAAAAGTGTGTTTTATATTTGATAGCAGTGGCATTTTTCATGATTTGTCTTGGTGCTTTTCTACATCTACCCCAAGAAGGAGAAGGAGATGATACTAGCTTGATTAAAAAAGCATATGTTAAGTTTATTGGCAATTTCCCAGGACCTATCAAACCACCAAAAGGAGGTAAAGAACCGTCTCAAAAATTCATATTGCAATTCGTACCATCATTAAAGAAGATGTGTCATTGTGCATACTTAGTATGCTTAAAGACACTCCTTCTGTATGAAAATTAATACAATTTATGATACAAATTTTGTGAACTGCCCCTAAGGAGACCCTCCCAAAAATTTGCAAAATGAAATAAAAAGCAATTTAAATTTTCAAACATATTCTATGAACTATTTATTATCTATTTTTGATGACATCAGCATCTTTTGATATTTAACAGGGTTGCCACGCCTCCTCGAATCTCCTCACATCTCCTCGATTTCTAAATTTCTCCTCAAATCTCCTCAAATCTCCTCAATTCTCCTCAAAAATGGAGAATTTTGAAAAAATCTCCTCAAATCTCCTCAAATTCTACTTTGCCAAGCCAGTCAAAAATTTATATAGTTCAATTTTTGTTGTCTGTCGGTTTTGTGTCAACAACTATGGCTAGCAGTGTCTGCCACCTTTTTCTTTCATTTTCTACCTACTCCAACCATGTGTGTTGTCTTGA
>JAUCNQ010113213.1:0-11439 GCA_032352715.1 Bougainvillia muscus | reverse complement strand
TCTCAACATGAACTAGGTGATCGTCCATGTCGTCAATATGCATGATAAATAATAGTGGGCCAAGAATTGACCCTTGTGGAACTCCAGATGTTATAAGTTCTTCCTGTGAGATGGTACTATCACTATTATAACGTTTGTGTTAATGCAGTTTGGGATTATTATTTCCCATTACGCCAAAAATGAATTGCGGATTATACGATAGTATTCTCAACGGTTGCATAGAATATCTTTATTCTCTGCACCTTTGGGAATACTATACAAGTCTATTTCTTAGGATAAAAAGAGTAACTTTTTCTGTGATAAGTTAAAAGGCACAGTGTGCAACACGTACAGTACACTGTGCATATGAAGCTCAGGATATTATAGTTAGCAGTTTTATATTACATATTTTATGTTTACGTAATTTATTTGCCAGTGGTGCCAAAGCACTATACCAGTAAATTTACTCTCTATTTTCTGTATTTATTCATACTATTGTTAGGGTTTCCGCAGGTTGTAGTTTTGATTCATTCAGCCACAGCGGTTCTCTGGGAGAAAGTGTCTCATCTCCATATTCATTCTTGTTTGTTTCTTAGTCCGGATCACATGATTTTCTTCCACGGAGAGAAGTGTCACGTTTCTCCATTTATTGCGGTCGTTTAATCTCTTACTGAATGATTGCATATGTCGTCATTAGGACGTCAGTGGACGTCCTTGTGACGTTATATGTACATTATTGCAGATACTTGTGTTTTATGTGTCATATACGATGCATAACGTTCATGCAACGTTATTTCGACGCCATGACGTCATTCGGACGTCATACTTCTCAGTGGCGGTTGCGTGCATGTTATGTTTCGTAGTCATTAGTTATACTTCATGTGGTTCACTGATTTACTTGTCTCGTACGTTACATGACGTTCATGTGACGTTATTTGGACGTCATGCACGTCTTGGTGACGTTGCATACACGTCATTACTCTTGAGGTCTTATGTTACATTTCCATGCGTGACATTCAACTTCACTCGGACGTCATTGACGTGCTATTGACGTTGTTTGCTCCAGTTTATCGTCTGTTGGCACATCTTAGCGCCATTTAGTTTGCTTATAGTATATTTAGGTTGTATATTTGCTCTTATAGCGTTGTGATCAATAAAAAGATACATTCGTGCTGGTCTAATCACTGGATCTTCGAAACCCGCTATAACACACACAATGCAAAGCAACAGTCAGCCCATCTACTGAACGTTTATGACGTTTAAAATGAACGTTTAAAACCAAATGCCAATCTAGGCAGGGGAGATACGGATCTCACTGAAGTTCAACTGACTCTAATTTAACAAAACAAATCTGATGGCCACCCAACTGTAGATTTCATGCCCTTAACCCTTTAAAGCACAAAATGGTCACACATGCTTCGATAATCTTACAGCATATGTTGCGGATTTGTTGAAGAGTGTGTGACCATTCTCTCTCTCACGGCGTATCAAAGGAGCCGTATCCAAGAGTATTTTTGAAATTTCAATGGTTTTACACTTCTTAGCAGGCACTTGCCTATTATCTTCAAGCTTCTCGATCCGATTTTGATGATGGTACATTCGGAAGATGTAATTACCTTGCCACATCAAAAAATACGGAATCAGAGCAAGTTCTGCATGCTGATACATCTTAGGGCTAATCACCGCACACTAAGCCATTAAGAATTATCAATTTCAGCTCCTTATCGCTAAGCATGAAGTACTGAAGTAGATTTACAACGCATCACAATAGCCTAAGAAATTTTCATTTGCCAAACAACGGGTAGACTCATAGCGCAAATATAAACAGTTTATCAAACGGACATTAGACATAGACCAGGAGGACTCATATCACATTATGAATAGTTGAACAAATGGTCGTTTGTCACACAATCCGTAGATTCACAGCACATCAAAAAGAGTTTAACAAACGCTCATTAGCCATCTCCTCAACCATACAATGGTTAGACCACAGTGTAAATGCGGGAAGTTTAACAAGCGATCATTAGCCATGACCAAGGGGGATTCATAGCACATTATAAATAGCTGAACAAATGGTCATTTGCCACGCCATCTGTAGATTCATAGCACATCAAAATAGTCTAACAAACGTTTATCAGCTACATAATTATCTTTAGAACAATGGCAAGAATGACGCACATAGATCCTTTGAAACACCGATATTATGTACCATCTCACAATTTCCTATTTCCATGCAAAAACATTCTGGAACAGAAACATCACTGCAGACAAAGAAAAAACATACAACTCCCATATCCGCACTTTCGAAAATAATACACGACAAACTCATTACAAACCTATCGGATTATCACCTCACACAAGAAGAGTACACTATACTGTCAAAGGTATTGGTTTTATCCCAACACCAAATGAATCAAGCTTCCATACACTTCCATACACAAAGAAGGCATCACAGCCACGATCAACAAAATCACAAGAGAAATCACAAATCTACCATCCCATGCACCACCCCTACACACTATTCACACAATCATGGAAACAATACTGAAACACAGTACCTTCTAAGTTATTGATAAGCACTACCATCAAACAGACGGAACTAGCATAGACACACGCATTGCACCACCATATGCAAACATTTTCATGGGAAAAAGAGGCTATCATCAAACGCACATTCGACACATTCATAAAATTCTGAAAGAGGCTGATTGATGATAATTTTTTCATTTTCATTGGAGAGGAATCAGCCTTGGAGGACATATTGTCATTCTTGAACAGCATGTACCACAGCATAAAAATTCACATTCGAAAAATGCAAAAGCACCATTCCATTTTTAGACCTACAAATTTACATCGACAAAGACCACAAATTACGCACCAAACTCTACAAAAGAACAATAGACTGTTCACTCATGTTACACTACAAATCTCACCATCCACAACCTATCATATACTCACAAGCACTAAGATGCAACTTAATTTCATACAAAGACACTCACCTACGAGAGGAATTACATAACCTTACAAGAACCCTAATAGCAAGAGATATACATACCAACAACAAAAAAAGAGTACTTCCATTCATCACCAAATTCACTCACAGAGAAAAACTGCTAGAACAGAAAATAAAACAACATTGGCCAGACAACGATGAAATACGACGACGCATCTGACCCACACCACCAAGTAGATCCTTCAAAAACGCACACTCACTAAGAGACATACTCATACACAGCAAACATACTAATACATAACAAACTAAGGTGTCAAGAACGATTTAAGGTGTTAAAAATAAAAACAAAATATCAAATTTAAAATTTAAAACATATAAAAACGCCTATGAGATTCCTCTCAAACTCTCACCAGTCAAATAATAGTTAGATTCGTTGGAATAGTCTAACAAGCGGTCATTAGCCATGTAGCAGGGAGATTCCGGTCAGAACACAATCTGTGGAGCAAACAATCATTTGCCAAACAACATGCAGATCCATTGCATATGACAATAGTTTAACAAATGATCATTAGCTTAACAATGGGTAGACTGCCAGTAGACGGACTCAACCCTGTACATTTGGCCTCGTGAAATGGTCACACTTTCTGGGAAGTCCTGTGACAGGGGCTGCGGGTTTATCAGGACAGGTGTGGCCATTCTCTGACACTATGCATATGTTATTGTTCAAACGGTCATTAGCCATATAGCAAGCAGACCAAAAGGAAATAGAAATAAATTACCAAACAGCCTGTGACAAATGCTGCGGGTTCATCAAGGCAAGTGTGACCATATTTTGACACTATGCATATGTTATTGTTCAAACGGTTACTAACCATTAAATAGGCAGACCGACATCCAATAGAAATATCTTAACACATGCAGATCCACCACAGAGTAGGCGGACTTAACCCTTTAATGCATGGTGTTGGAGAGTGGTCACACCTACTTGGGTGATCCTTTGGAAAATGCTGCTGGATTGCCAGAGCATGTGTGACCATTAATTGCGGCACAGCACGCAAACTACAAGAGAGGAAAATAATTTTTAAACAACTGCTAACTAACCACGAAATGGGTAGCACTGCACAAACAACAAACGGCTAATAGCCATAACACATAAAACTACAAACCCAAATGACAAATCTGGACAAATCTGGACCAACAGTACATCACAAACAGTGTTCTACGGACTCAGACAACACAAATTGACCTCCATGTTCCCATATCCGCACATCCTCGAGGCTTGAATGGCACAGATTCTCAAACCCCGCTTCTTACACACACAATGACACAACATACATCGCTTTCACCAAAACACACAAACTAACACGCTGCATCTACATACACTTACCCTTAATAGACCAAAATAGGTAAAACACACACAAACAAAACCAATCGTACATCACCTACACTCATACATTTCCTTACACCCGATACACATATAAGCACGTTATTGCAAAGCCACACACAAGTTCCCACACAATAAGGCACCTCCAATGTGGTAATCCAAAATGGTAATACAAAAACAAATTACTACTCATATAGATAAGTATATTTCGCATTACCTTTGTGCTTATAGTTAAGGATCTAATGCTCAACATGCATTGATCTCTTAGATTGCAAAAAGGGAAAATGTCGTTACAGAATCATGGCTATGCAAAATTGCATGCTTATGGATTTAGTACGGCAGCTTTAGGACTTATATATACATAGCTATCTAACTGATAGGTGGCGAAGAACTAAAATTAACAATTCTTTTTGTTCTTGGTCAGAGCTTTTAGTTGGAGTCCCTCAAGGCTCGGTTTTAGGTACTCTTTTATTTAATATATATATTAATGATTTATTTTGGCTAAATGACCAAACAGACGTACGTAATTTTGCTGATGATACAACACTTCATGCTTTTGATCAAGATTTAGGCTCACGCTTGCAAAGATTAGAACATGACTCTCTCTTAGCTATAGAATGGTTTGACAATAATGACATGAAACTGAATGGAGATAAGTGTCATCTCTTAATATCTGGATACAAGTACCAAAGCCACTGGGCCATGGTAGGTAAAGAGAAAATATGGGAGATTCCACATGAAAAATTGTTAGGTATTACAATAGACAAAAATCTTAAGTTTAATTTGCATATTTCTAATATATGTATTAAAGCAGGTAGAAAACTTACTGCATTGGGTAGGATAAGTAAACTAATTCCGCTAGAGAAACGGAAAACGTTGTTTAAAGCATTTTTTGAGTCTCAGTTTACATACTGTCCGCTTACATGTTTCATGACAGAAATGTGAATAATAAAATAAATCATATACGCGAAAGAGCCCTGAGAATAGTTTATAAAGATGATTTTTCAACATTTGACGAGTTATTAAAAATAGATAATTCAGTGTCAATACACCATCGGAATATGCATTCCATGGCAACTGAGTTATATAGCTAAAAATTGTCTGTCCTCTAACATTGTTAATGAAATATTCCCAGATAGGAAATACCAGGGTCCAAAACTTAGATCACAAATGGATTTTTACTCTCCCTTTGTCAATACTGTTTATAATGGAGAAGACTCATTGAGATATTTGGGTCCTCTAATATAGGATATTATGCCAGATAGACTTAAAAAGACACCCACTTTAAATATATTTAAGAGTAAAATAAAAACGTGGATAACTGTTAACTATCCTTGTAGATTATGCAAAAATTACGTTTAGGATATGTAAATTAATTTGTTTAATTAGATAATACCATATTTATACATTTTATTTTAGTTGTATTTTCAATTTATGTATATATTAGATATATTAATGCTTTTTTAGTGTCCTTATATAGAATTTATTATGGGTCTAAATAGTTAACTTGTATAGTTTGACTGTATTTCACTAACCCATGTAAAATAAAGAAACTAAACAAAAAAAAGAAAAAGAAATGTGAGATTAGTTTTCCATTCTCCATGATATCCCACCTACATCACACACAAACAATTACCATACAACTCTACACCTTTGACACAATCAAACACACAACCCCCTCCCAACCCAACACCAAACTTCTTGCCTCCAATTAAAAACGCATGCATCCACACCACATTGCCTTACACACATTCACAAAAGAGACGCATAGGCACATTGATACCTGCCCACACACGCTCCCCATGGCAATCCTCATTCCCATAGCTTTTCCCCATCAGGATGAAATCATGAGCCCTAATCACTACTCTGACAGAATACCCCAGTGTACTCTATTAACCTCGCACACATGAAACGACCTACCTATACTGCCAAGCCGGCCACATGATATAGTGACAAAAACGGAACAGGGACAGGCGTCTGTAGCGTCAACATGCAGCACGGATTACGTCAACAATAACCACTAACATTAAGAGGATATATCCCATTGTATTGCAGTGAACTCTGACGTAACATCGCAACCACACAAAACGAAAACAAACGAGAAAGAAAAGATAAAAGGACGGACGCTCTTACAAATCTGAAATTGAATTTAAAGGTATAAAAGCCAGCACTGCATAAGTAAAATGATTCGAATTTGAAATTGAAATTATATTAGAGGTAAACGCGAACATTGTATAAGCAAAACAACGCGAACATTGCGTAAGTAAAATAACGTTGAAACTCATCCAAAAGGGGGGTTCCATTCCTTTGTAGAGCTAAAATGTATATCATCCCGAAACAATTATACTTGACAAAAAGAAAGTAACTTCGATTTAGCTCCTGATGAAGGTCTACTCCTTTGTGTTCAGGCAACTCATTTGTGCAGACATTTTTTCCAACTGGAGTTTTTTGCTTATTATTCAAAACCATGGTGCTGTGCACGCAGGACTTAAGTGGTGTTAGGGCCTCTAACAGTAGTGATTCATCTGCCTATTGGGCACAGGCTCTGTATGATAAACCTATTACAGCCAACTGCCCCTCGGGGAAGAGGAATATGTTGTGTCTCAGAATAGTCTGTAAGGGGTATTGTGCATCTATTTATAAGGGATGCTCAGTACCGAATAAAGTGGTGTGTTTAAACGCACCACAGGCCTGTATTCTACATAATGTCCCATCTGAAATAGACGACAAATGACAAATGACAAAGGACTAAATAAAGACCTATACTAAATGGTTTATAATTAGCTGACTACCTGCAACGAGGAGACAATAACAAAACGTGACAAAATTGGAAAAACTAACAACATGCACTTTTAATTATAATATCTATGCAAACGCACTGCTCTGTAAATCCCTCTGAAAATAAATCACGTGCCCATGTAGGGACGCCAAACTAATAAACTAAAACGATGTTACCTTTAAGTCTTTTATAAAACAACCTGCAGAAATCCGGGGTAAAACTTAAGATTTCAGCAGGATTTTTTTTAAATCGTCATTTCACAAATCTGCTACACATTTTGAACAATTTGCTCTCTAATCTAAAGATTTTCAGCTGAGATTATAAAGTAAAATAACTTTTTTTTATTGATCAATTATTTTAAAATATTCTATATTAAAGATTGAATTAAAGGGAAAGCTAATTACTTAATTTTTTTAAATCTGTTGGTTATATTATGATTTATTGTTAAAGGACATAGGAAATGGTGCACATGATCATATATTTCGTGGTGTACATAAAACACAAAATTTAAGCGAGAGAACTTATTTTAGAAAGTAAAACTTATATACCTTATCGCTTAATGCAGTTTGATACGAAGTTCAAGAAAACATGTTGTGATTTATCAAAACTATCATTAACATCTGTAATAAGTATAAAGAATGATGTTTTACCTGCAAAAAACACAACAATTTAACCCATATTACTGTATTTTTAAAAGCCACACAACATGATCTTAAAGGAGAACTAACGTGAAAAAAATATCTTTCTAGGGAATGGCTAGATATTCTCTAATTGGCATAAAAAACTGCCTGACAAATTTTAATGAAAACCTTTAAAACGCGAGCTATTGCGCTTTTTGTTCACAAATATTGTTCAACGCTCGTCTCCATTTTATTTCTAAAACTGAAAATGTTAATTATGTTTCTATAGTAACGTGACGTAGGAGCTTCAAACCTATTTTGTTTATTCCTATCAGTGTATGGCGAAAGAGAGAGAGAAATAATGTTTGAAACAAAAATAGGCAATTTTCTGAACATTTGATCTTTTATAACAATAGTTTAATAATGAAACAGATGTTTTACTTGGGTATAAAAACATATAAAAACACTAAACAATAAAAACATATATAGCGTGTATGTATAAGTGTGTAGAAAATAATCTTTTACATTTTACGAGGACATCAACTAAACAGCTTTTTGTTATTTCCCACTACGAACGAAGCCCCATGGACTCAACTGTGGCTAGTTTACTTCTTGTGAGTATCAACTTATCCATTCCTTGCCGAAACAGATCAACATTCCTATTTTCTTTATCTATTGCAAATCACTCGTTGCTTTTATACCACAGCACAACTTAACACGCTTGAAGCTGTGGCGTCACATATACTGGATAATATTATGATGGCCGACAAGCATTTCTGTTGTAACTAAATTCATTACTGTAGTGGACAAAGAGCACAGACACTACAATACAGGCATGAAAATAGCATAATGAACAAAGGCGGTTTTAGGACACGCTTTAACCTAGTCAAAGCAACAACATGAAAAACAAAAATCACTACTTTTTAATAGTTTACCAAAAGGTCGTTCGTTAGCTTTTTAATAGCTAACGACCCTTTTGTTAATTATAAAAAGCTAATTATTTTTAACGTTTATCGTGGTGTCCTGACTAGAACGGAATCCGCGACTGGTGAGTACAACGTGTGGTTAAGAACAGATATTTATTTCAGTTATTCGTTGATGGTTCGTGGCAAAATATGACAACTGGTTACCCACTTGTAAAGAAAGCAAATAACAAGACATTGTTTGTCTTCAGGTTTCCACGTTTCAACAACAGTATATTCTATGATCCAATTGGTCAAGACATTTCGGTAGGAGACGAAGACACAACAGTTCTGCAGAACCTGCATCCAATTCCTTTTGTAATGCTTTGCTTGTTACTGTCTTCTCGCTTTATTAAACTGATTAATCAACTATAATGAGCACAACTAAGTAAGATAATCAAGACAATAGTTCTGAAGAACCTGTTTCCAACTAATTCTATGTATGTTTCCTTGTTACTTTATTACTCATTTATTAATCAACTATTATGAACACAACTTAGTAAAATAACCGAGAAGATAGTGGGGGGGGGGGAGGCGAGAGCATCACGACAGATAGTGAAAGGTGTTTAAAATTATCACAACAAACTTACAAGATAATCGAGACAGTAATACGCATTTTATCCTAGCTAACACAGTATCATAACAAACTTACAATATAATCGAGACAGTAATTCACAATATATCTTATCTTACACAGTATCACAACAAACTTACAAGATAATCGAGACAATAATACACATTATATTCTAGTTTAAACAGTTTCGCAACAAACTTACAAGATAATCGATACAACAATACACATTATATCCTAGCTTAGACAGTATCACAACAAATTTACAAGATAATTGAGACAAAAATTTACATTATATCCTAGCTTATGCCGTATCACAACAAACTTACAAGATAATCAAGACAATAATACACGTTATATCCTTATTTAATTCGTATGGAAATTCGTATCAATTTTCATTTCGAACAGGCGCCTTTGAACTGAGTATAAA
The DNA here is from genome assembly GCA_032352715.1 of Bougainvillia muscus. Taxonomy (NCBI): domain Eukaryota; kingdom Metazoa; phylum Cnidaria; class Hydrozoa; order Anthoathecata; family Bougainvilliidae; genus Bougainvillia; species Bougainvillia muscus. Next base: position 1,761 of record JAUCNQ010113213.1, on the reverse strand, counting down.
AACGCTTCTGTGATGAAAATGGTACGATTTGTAACATAAATTATATGTGGTTTCTTAACCCTATGAAGACTCCGGGAGGCGAGGCGAAAGTGCCCGCGGCATGTTAGACCCTCTGTAACTTCTGCTATAGTAAAGCTTTAGTTGGGTCAGAAATTGTAGTCCCGTGACAACCTTTCGGCTAACTAAGTTTGACTTTATTTTTTGAATCTTTGCGTACTGGGAATCATTTTGAGCCATGTCTCTCGTAAAAGTGTGGGGAACTCTCAAAAATGGCGGATTTCCAAAATGGCGGATTTTTCACTATTTCTGGCTTTGAAACATTCAAAGAGTTTCAAATACTCTCTGATATCTCGAGTTTGGAAGGTGATACTTCAATTCTGTAAAAAGGAAAACCTCAGAGAAAGGTTCCTCTATCATTCAAGTATTCTTTATAAGGCAATAATAGGATATTAAAAATTGTAGAACTTCAAAATGGCGGAATTTTTACAATCGCAATCTCGGTCAAAACAGGTGACATCGGGCAACATTTTCTGGTAAAGATGCGACAAAACAGTTAACGTTGTATAAGTATTAACACTATCTTAAGAGTGAAACAAGTAACAATGCATCTAACTCTTGCATAACTACACTATATACAAGATCCTCAAAGGTCTGATGCAAACACTAGGGAGTATTAGCACGATCTTAAGAGTGAAACAAAAAGTAACAATGGATTTAGCCTTTGCATAAAATGCACTGTATAAAAGATTGTCAAAGGCCAGTAATAGAAGAGTATTAACACAATCTTAAGGGTGAAACAAATAATAATGAATCCAACCCTTGCATAACTACACTATATACAAGATACTCTAAGGACGTTATTACCAGTCAAATCCTTATAAAATGAAAATGGTAATATCTTTCTAGTGGATGCTTCCTTTTGCTTGAAACTTGGCACATTTGTAGTTTTCTTCAAAATCTTTCGTAATATATACCTATTTCGGAATATATAAATATAATATTTTTCTAAAAGTAAATCCGATTTTTGCTTTTTCTGGTAAATTTCGAAATATTCAGTAACTTTTTCGGTATTTTACAAGCAAGCAGGTTGTCATAAACCCTTTATTTCATAAGAAACAATGTTATAACAGACTCTGGCGGAAACAAAACATTGAAAACTTAATAAGATCGAATTCTATATGACTTTAAGCAAAGTACCCATTTTGCTGGGATTTTCACATATTTAATGACGTCACTGATGAAATTAGTGATTAGTGAAAAAATGATTGACATCAGGAAGTTTGTTTCATGGTAAGGTATAACTGTGCCAAGTTTTGTGTTGTGAGGACACACTGTTCCGGAGTTACAGAGGGGGAGCGGAATCCGCCCCCTCTAGTCTTGAACAGCCTCTAAATACGCTAGGCCTAATAGGGATAAAAGATAGCCACTATTCTTTATTTGTAAATCATGATACCAATTTTGGCAACAGCATCTACGTGTTTCTGTGCTCACGATGATAAAAATCATACTCGAATGTTTCAACCAATATCAGGTCTCATCAGCATGCCTAGGTTTTCACCAGGCATGGACAGAAACAAAAAAAGCATTAGCTTGACAGAACAGCACGCAACACAAAACATTTAACATAGCATATTCAATAATATCATAAATATTCTATAAAATCTTAGCACACTGCGCGTTATGTTATCCAATTGAACAACCTGTAGTTGTCCATCGGAAAACATAAGACAACATGAGGTTGTCTTATGTTTTCCGATGGAC
>JAUCNQ010113202.1:0-11441 GCA_032352715.1 Bougainvillia muscus | reverse complement strand
TTCGTATCAACGTGAGGTATAACTGTGCCAAGTTTCATGTTATGGGGAGGCATACTTCAGAAGTTATGGAGGGGGGGGCGGAATCCGCCCCCCCCTAGTCCTGAACAGCCCCCAAATACCCTAGGCCTAATAGGGTTAAAAGATAACAAAACGTTTTATGCAGAAGCAGTGAGATGGATACTCAAAGTCAATAATTTTAATTACTTTATGTATGACGCAGAAGCCATGACAGTTCATTTCGCCTATAGAAAGTCTTCATGAGTTCTTAAAGACATTTGTTGCTTTTAGTTTACTTCTTTTATCAATTTCATTTGTTGGGAAGACCTGCATTAAAAATGACATTTTACATTAAGGATTTTAAAAGATAACAAAACGTTTTATGCAGAAGCAGTGAGATGGATACTCAAAGTCAATAATTTTAATTACTTTATGTATGACGCTGGGTCTCTAAAGACCCAGCGTCATACATTATGTAATTAAGAATTAAAAGTTATTATACCTCATCGTGTTGCTCTGACTAGGGCTGGATCCGCCTCTATACGGTGCAAATAAAGCATTGTTAAAACGGTAAAAACTTGAGTTAAGAAAAGTTAGTGTTTTCTGCGAGATATACCGTACCTTTATAACGACGGATATCTTAGCTCTTTCTTGACGTATTTGAATATTTCAAATGTAAATGATAGATATGATCAAATACTCGGGCGATATGGTTGAATATTGCTTTATCTAACCTAGTTCGTGAGATAATGGCTGACGAATGTGAAAATGGTGATACCATTAGTAAACAGATAATTTAATAACTCGACGAATATAAATTATAACAAATGTTGTAAATGGAAATACTCTTACAGTTATAAAGATGGTAAATGCTTGCTGCTAATCAAAATCATATGCTTACCCCATCCCTCGAAATCTGAAATTTGCCCTAAATTAGGAGACTGTAATGTGGACGTAGAATTAATTAAGTGAGCAGACTAATCTTACCAAATCAAGCATAGAGACGCGAATTAGGTCAGGAAAATATCTTTAAAAGTTAATATGATAGAGAAAGAAAATAGTCAGTTATTTTAGATAAAACTTCACGTCAGGAATAATGTCAATGCCAATTCGTTGCTGTTAAATCCACAGAATCTCAACGTTGGGTGGACTAATTTTCAAACACCTTGAGGTCAATCCATATGAAAGGAGTCCAATTCTCCTGTGCGGAATACATTTTGTTCGGCAACTGGATTCAATTGATGATGCAAATTAGGTTTCTTTCTTTATACTGTCAGTTAGCTGTTAAGATATGCAATCATAATGTCATAATGCAGAAGGAGAAGAAAAGAAATACCTTGAATTGTAACTGATGATAAAAGTAAGGTCTTGAGAATACGACCTTGCGGACTTTGTTGGAGTAAAAACGAGGTGGATACTGACAATAATAAGAACAAACGTTACCGACCTACAGATCACTGATGGAAATTAAAATTTCTGCTATTCTCAGGACAAGAAGAAATTGAAATACTTTGAATAAAAAATTCTTGTAGTGCCATGGAAGGATAGGGTTAACCCTACGGCCATTAGCTAAACCATAGTTAGACATAGTTACCTTTTTTTAAAGTGTTTGAGATTCATATTTTAGCTAGTTGCCCTTCTCAGGCAAAAAGTGGCTACTATAAGATCATTTGTGAAGGATCGATTTATTTAGCGCGCAAAATTTTGCATATCAGTTCCTGTTGGTATTTCATGCAATGGACAACATGCACCAGCGGAATCCAACGACGAGGCGTGTTTCAACAGGAATTGCTCCAACTTAATAATGATCTTCTAACTTCATTTAATCTGTAATCTGTGTTAGATGAATACATTACCCTAGCTTTCGATATGTCCATAGTCTTACTACTTTTTGGTCCAGTTTAATAGCAACACTTTGGTTTGGCATTCTCTAACCCCCCCCCCCCTCCCCCCGATGCGATAATGAACAAAAGCACCTAACAAATAATGAATATGTTAAACAAAATATTGCTGTTATCATTACACAAATATTTTCACAATCAAAATGTTTCTGATATGTATAAAATTCAGATGGACAGTGTTGCAAGACTTAAATTTGTTGAAGCAATGCATTTCAAACTTATATACAAATTAGTGATGGTGACTTTATCTGTTTATGGTATAATTTTCCTGGTACTGAAAGGAATTGAAAGTCCAGATTGATTTGAACTTGAAGGAGCTTCTACAACATTACCTTTTCTAAAATTAAAATGCTTGCCTTATCAGTAGAATGTCCTTCTTGTAGACACGACACATATTGCTTGTGATTGTTGGTTATTATTACCAAGTTGTGCAGATGCAACTAGGTGTTATATTAACGTTAACTTTCATTACGTCTAACAGTATGTACTTCATTACGAACTTCAAAATATCTATGATGTTAGGAACTGTTTATATGGGGTGGTCTGGCCCAAATAACCAGAAAAGCTCGCCTGGCCGAGATCTCAGTGGCGGATCTAGCCCAAGTCAGAGCATTACGATGGTGTATAATTACATTACTGTTAATTCTTAATTATATTATGTATGAAGCTGGGTCTTTAGAGACCCAGCGACATACATAATATAATTAGAATTAATGACTTTGAGTACTCCACTTACTGCTGTGACTAAGTAAAAGCATGTTCTAAATCCGCCTATGGATCTCGTTGTTGTTGATACACATTTTTATTTTTCAATTTTTGTAGAAGCAAGCCAGCCCACCTGGGAGGAATCTTGCTCGAATTTACCGAGAAAATTCCGCTGTTTCAGTTTTCCGACATTTATTACTTTAATAGCTTGTGCTCAGTGGATGAAAAATGCGACTATTTATATGTTTATCAATTTAGTGCATTCCTGCCCAGTGGTCAAATATATTCTCAAGAATATTATTGTAGACATTTGCGGTCATTCAGATTAAAATATAACCCTAAAACGTATTCAGTATCTGGTTTACCTGACAGGCTTTTACTCAATGAATATAAAAAGTAGCTACTGACATGTTTATCAGCTTAACTGATTTCCCACAAGTTGTACAATCGTTTCCTCAAAGCAGAGGCGGATTTAGAACAAGCTTTTACTGGTCACAGCAGTAAGTGGAGTACTGAAAGTCATTAATTTTAATTATATTATGTATGTCGCTGGGTCTCTAAAGACCCAGCGTCATACATAATATAATTAACAGTAATAATACACCATCGCAATGCTCTGACTAGGGCTAGATCCGCCACTGCGAAAGAATTAATTTTAAAGTTTGTAGTAATTTAGAGTTACTTAACGACACCCAATACCTATTCCTATGTTGGGTCACATTTGTGCAAAACTTCGTAAATTTAGCATACGTGGTTCATCATACTCAAAGAGGTTGCTGCCTACTCTGCAGATTTCCTGCATCAGTAAAAGCCAAGGATCAACCAAAATATTTATAACATTTTAAGAATGTTGGTCAATTAATCAGCAGCCGCTCATACGTATTCAGTTGGCAAATAACCGCTTGTATGTAGTGTAGATAAACGGAACCTTTCTCTAGAATGAAAAATATATTTCTGACCTTTTAAACATAAGAGTATCTTCAGACTACTTACTTCTTTGAGTATATCCTCTTTAAGATTTTTTAGCGGAATTGTATATTTATTTCACAATTTCATTTTGTTGAATGGAACAAAAGTTGTTGAAAAAATATATGTACCTACCTGAAAATGGCGTATCTGTTATAAAAATCCTTTTAGAAATTGTTCTCTTGACATCATATATCGTTTAATACAGATTTTTTTTATAAAGATATTAATGTGTGGTATTCTTTTTGTTCTTAATTGCTATTGTTAGTCTTGATAGATACAAGCATTGACCATAGTTGATATTACTTTCATGCTTACAAGGAGCTTTGTGTAGCAATAAGTTTTTGTGAAGACTGAGTCACTTTTTTTTATGTGAAATTAGCTGAAGAATGAAAGGGCTTTTACGGCCAGACATAAAATGCGCTTCTTGTTTTCAGAATTTTCAGTTTTCAAACCTCAGATTCACGTTTCCGCTTTCTGCTTTCAGAGATTCGTTTTTCGGAAATCCCATTTCAGATTTCTCCCCTCTCGGTTCTGTTAAGTTATTGTTCCAATACCGATTTTCAGCTTTCACTTTATTTTAAAGATGCCGGGAAGAACGTCCTCGGGGCGCGTGGCCGCCACAAATAGAGCACAAAGTGTATTGTTTCTGTAGCTACAGTGAGAAGGCTTGTCCTCTCAGAAAATATATATTTAAATAAGTGCTGCATAAGGCAAGGGTGTAGTAGAACGTCGTATAGTAGTTTGACTGTAGTGTATGCGTACGTGCTTCAAGATAGAAGACTGACGATTAAAATATAATACAAACTAATAATAAGGAAATAAATGTCTTTGTAAGCATTGTGCTATATTTTCATGTGTTCACCCTTAATAACTAATATGTTTCGCACATAATCTACGTGAGCAAGGCTTTCCAAGGCCGCCATGTTTATTTGGCGCTAAAAAGATACAAGTGAGGGATCAAAACAACAAATCTTTAATAGATTAAAACATAAAAACAAAAATAAAAGCACAAAAGCATAAAAGCAAATCTGAAAAATGAGAAACAGAAATTAGAAAAAAGATTTGATAACTTTTAAACAAGAAAGTTAAATAATACACTAAAAAGCAAATTCGAAGATATAAGAATTCGAATCTGGTAAGGGGATCTCAAATCTTATTATAAATCAAAGAAATCAAATCTGCGGAGCAGATCTCTGATCTCAGAACCAAAAAGGAAATCTGAGAAGCTGAACCCATATCTGAAAAGCAGATTTCCGGTTGGCCGTAAAGGTACCGCCATCCTGAAGTCTGCATTTATTTCTAACTGTAATCTAGAGCTCATAAATTGAAAGATTATAAATAAATATATATCGAGTTTTATATTTTCAACATTAGTGGCAGGTGACAAGATAAGCTAGTATTCTAAAAGGTCATTGTCAGGAAGCATCGAACATTATCTTATTCACTAATGTTCGTTTCTTTTAATACAAATACACACTTTATTATATGTGTTTACACGCATGGTCGAATTCAATAATTGTAGAGCATTTAAATTTAAGTAATATGGAGTTGAATTTACTTTATTTGCCCACACGTAGTGCTGTGTATGCGAGAACTACCACGAGCACCCGGGGAAAAAAACAATAAGTGACTCTGCAAAAAAAATTAAGTTTATCCAAAAATGGTACCTGCAGCAGCGAGATAAACCGCCCAGTGGACACAAGACGTCTTTAAGACGTCTCACTCGTCGTTTTCTCGGATCAATCATCTCGGCGCGAAGCGAGGCGTCCTTATGATGTCTTTGGTAAGACGTATTTTTAGAAAAGTGTTAAGTACGTTTTACAAACGTCTTTTACAGACATGTTATGGGCTCAGAGATTTCAACTGTTGTATTATGTCCTCAAAGATATCGACTGTGTTGTGTCAGTGGCGGATCCAGCACTAGTCAGAGCAACACGAGGAAGAGCTAAAAGATTTAATTCTTGATAGCTTTTTGTATGATGATGGGTCTAAGAGACCCATCTTCATACAGAAAGCTATCAGAATTAATCACTTTGAGCATGCTTTGAATCTCCAATTCAGTACTGTGACTAGGTAAAACCGTGTCCCGAGACCGCCTCTGCGAGTGCTCGTTCCTTTAAATTTGATTTAAAACATTATTTCCAAGGAATGGTCTTGCTGTCCGTGAAGTGTCGCCACGTCATCATAAATGTTGTCGACTGTCGACTCTCACCACGCTAACCTTCTTCTGGTTTATGGCAGTTGGTTAGCACGTTGCTCTACAGCGAGTCGGTGTGAGTTCGATGCTCACTACTTACAATATAAATGTTGCACGTGAGCAAAATATTCTATACGGTGACCCTTGCACTGGAAATACTTGTTGCACTTCTTTTGCTTCATGGGGATGTGAAAAATGACAGTACAAGAAGTTCTGCAGATCGTGAATATTCGGTCCGACCAGGGCTCAAAAAGCGCAAACCCTTAAAAAATCTTCGTACTAATTGATGAGAGCCACTTCAAATTTGTTGAAAGAGTTTGTCATCCCGTATAATCATAGAGAACGCACAGTTCCAGAGATTCCATTAAACCAGCTGGAATGGTTTGTTTAGCTTCGCTATCTTGTTACGATCACAGGCAAAAATTATGTAGACCTTAGATTTATCTAAAAGCTCTGAGGCTTTGGGAATGGAGCCAAAAGAAACGGCTCAACATCTAAGAAAACAATATTGTCACACAAATTGTCTCGGTGTATATTTGTTGTTTTTTGAATAAATAATTTTCGAACATTGAGTTTTTAACAAAAGTCGCATTAAGGCTTCATTACAGAGATCGCGAATGTTCCCCAAAACAACTCGAAACTCAAAATGTTAAGTCTAACCCTATCATGCAAGGTTATTTGTACAGCAAGCTAATCATTTTGTGTGATTAAATTTCTTCATCTGATAACTTCTGACCATTCTGTACGTCATAATTTATCATATCTTCCATCGCTATGATGTAACAGGTGACATTATGTTATTTGATTGATTGAAAATAAATTTCCTACACGAAATTTGCTGCAATAACCGTGACAATGCTATTTTCTAAAAGCACTGTCTAAACACATTATTAATTATATGCAGTATTGCACAAAATCAAATTTTTTTGATTTGCGCAACGTTGCACAAGATATTTTCCGTTGCTGGAACGAGTTTTGTTGCATTGCACCACATGGTCCACTATGCCATTTATTCACGTGCATGCAATTCAACATGTTGCATTGCAGGCGCTTGAATTGATCGTATAGTGATTCAAGGCTTTAAGAACATATAACTATAAGAGTCATTATGGGCTAGCTATTGGTAAGTTTGAAGGTGTGTTTGAAAAACTGCATCTCAAAACAATCCAATGAAAATTACTACCTGACCTTCTCAAGAATAACTATATAGACCTTCCTGTGTTATCATTAGTGAAAGATGTTACTGATAAAGACGGCTCAAAGGGGCTTATGATGAAAGCAAGACTATGATGAACAAGAAGCTTGCTGGAGTCAACTCTATGGAAGCATTGTGGAAATTGAAAGATCTTGCCAAGATTAATGAAATTTTGGCAAACATAGCTAGTACTACGAAAGACTTGACATCACCCTGGCAGTGAAGCATGGGAGTGAGAATAGATTGTATTATGGAGATGGATTGGATGGGATCTACAAATTGATTGGTGATACCAGATTTACAAGATAGATGTCGACTGCATGTGAGACTGCCTGGGAAGAGGAGAAGTTGTAGAGTAAATTTATCGTGTTCTTGCAGAAGCAACAGAAAGTGAACGGGCAGAAAGTGGCTCTCTAGGGTGGAAGCCTTGAGAGCAGTAGAAAGAATCAAGGTGAATACCCTGATAAAAGACTTTGTGGTGTACTCAAAGATGATGGAAGAGGTAATTATACAAATAATGTAAATGCTGTGCAGATGATGAGCTGCTCAATTTGTGGAGAAAATGACCATGTCCAAACGAGTGATCCTGGTGGTACAAAGGTAATTCAATATTTTACTTGCAGAAAATTCGTTGAAATAAACCCTTCAGAAAGATTCAATGATCTCAAAAGAAATGGTCTTTGTTTTCAATGTTTGTTTCCTGGAGCAAAACAGAGTACTAGAAAGCATAAAGAAGGAAAGAGTGTCAACTTGATTTTACGTTCAATGATCCATACCACGACCGATACCCGACAACGATGCATGTGTTGGTCTGTGAAGCTCATAAAGACAAACCAGAGAATAAAGATTTGCTTCAAAACTACAAAGAGAGGTGCATCATGAAACAAAGTTTAAAATTACCACCATACTCAAAATAAATTCAATTATCCTGAATATTTACAATTTATGATTGAAGATCAACAATTTATGATATTCTATTATAGCGCTTGTGGAGACTTTGTGACTGGATGCGATGCTGTTCAAAGACTTTGCAAAAGAGCTGCAAAATAATATAGTGGATCATTCAACCTGGGTGGTGTGGGAGGAATGAGCACAGAATCGAGGTATGGTGTATATTCGGTTAACTTACCATTGGTCAGCAAAAATGAAGCCTTAAAACACATAGGCGGACTCAGAAAATACTTTTACCTAGTCACAGCAATAGAATGGAGATTGAAAGCATGCTTAAACTCATTAATTTTTAATTGCTTTTGTATGATAATGGGTTTTTAAAGACCCATTTTTATACAAAAGCTATTAAGAATTAAAACATTTAGTTCTTCACCGTGCTGTTCTGACTAGGGCTGGATCCGCCACTGAAACAGGCCTTTGCTTGGAAAAAATAACTCAAGAACTTCCTCCATCCCTGAACTGAACAATCGATGTGTAACGTGTAGAGAATGTCAAACTTGCAAAAATTACGCTGGTGAAGAGATCCTCAACTTGATGCTTGAAGAGGTTGAGCAGCACCAAATTGAAAAGTCAGTTTCTGTAGATATTGACAAAAGATCGACCACCGCAAGATTATCTATTTTACATGATCCGATATCAAAATTATGTCCAAACAAAATTAAAGCTCTCATAGTATTTCAACAACAATAAAGAAATGGAACAGAATTCAAAAAGAGAAGTGCGATGCAGTGAAATCAGAAATTGCACAATATTGGGCATGTGGATTACGTCAAGAATTTACCACCAGAAAATAAAAACAAATTAGCTGATCATTTAATTCAAAACTTTATACCATTAAGAGCCGTATGGAAAGAGAATTCACTTACCACTCATTGTTGTATGGTGTTCAATGCTTCCCGGCCAACCAGTACAGGTTGTAGCTTGAATGTCATTTTGGGAAAAGTTCGAAACAACATGAATAAATTAGTGGTGATATTTATAAGATGGCAAATGCATGTATTTTTCCATATAGACATTCAAAAAATGTACAACTCTGTAAAGCTGCATCCAGATGATTGGCGTTACCAACGTTATTTTTTGAAAGATAATCTTGATGAACCTAACCCAGTTGAAGAGAAAGTTATCAAAACTTTTATCTATGGTGTTCGATCTAGTGCAAATCAAGTAATGAAAACTTTTATCTATGGTGTTCGATCTGGCGGAAATCAAGGAGACAGTGGATTACGACAATCTGCTTCTATATTAAAAGATGAATACCCAAAGGTTTGTGAAATTATGCATTAATATATTTATTGGGAAAAATACGAAGGAATAGGCATTAAAAACATCAGATGAATGAGAATTGGAACAGAGGATGTTTTGGTTTAAAAGATATTACAATGATTGTTTCACCACCTTCAGACAATCTCTCAATAGATATAAGTATAGTATTTCAGTTGTTGGATTACTACGGCAATCTCAAGATGACTCCATCTCATTAGACGTTAAAGAACTGAATTTTGCCAATAAGCATAGAGGTGATAAAAACTGAAATAATTTCCAACGTACCATCTACTCTCACCCGCCAACATTGTACTGCGAAAATTGCAAATAGTTGATTTAACAGGTATGATGACACCGATAATTGACAGAAGGAAGATGGATCTAGATGATTTATTTGTACGTAAACTAGATTGGGATAACAAGATACCTGATGAACTCAGAGCTACTTGGATTGATAACTTCCAAACAAGGACTGGGACAAGTAATTTCAGATTTCAACTTGCAGTTATTCCAATAGATGCTGTCAACACAGACATAAATCTATTTTCATTTGGTGACGCAAGCAAGTCTTGTATATGCATAGCCGTTTATGCAAGATTCAAGTGATCGAATGGTCTCTACTCGTGTCAGCTTATTGTGGACGATCAAAGCTAGTTACAAATGGATTATCCCAACCACTTGCTCAGTTATTTGCTGCATTGGTTAATTATTGTCACTCAACTGAAATTGTCAAAAGATCACTCTAGAAAAATCATAAAGGTACTACTTTATTTACTGACAGCTAGATCGTGTTATATTGGATCATCAACAACAGTTGGACACTAAAACAGTGGGTTTGAAAGCGTATCATTGAAATCAAAAGATTTACATGTGTGGATGATTGAAGATATGTCTCTTTAGAGAACATGATAGCAGATTTAGAAACAAGAAGAAGAGTCAAATTAGCTGATGTTGGGGCAGAATCTGATTGGATTTTTTTGGATGGCATTAGATGAATCAAAACCTGAGTATCCAGGCTTCAGAGTAAATTAAATTAATTTGAATGCTACGCTGTTTAATGACGCGAAAAAGGAAAATCCATATCAATATTTACTATCACCATGCATTCTCAAATATTGATTGGATCCAAACAAGTTTCGCTTCTAAACAGTTGTCAGGATTATTGTGAAGAAATTTCCAATCGAAGTGAAATCAAAGTTGGTGCAATTGATAAGATAAATTTACCTAGAACTGATGACATCAGTCAAGCATTTTTACAAGACTAAGCAGTATGAAAGGTTCAGCAAGGGAAAAAGTCAAGTTCTTCTTTATGCAGGTCGTATTTTACAATCAGATGAATACACAATTACTGGTCGTTTATCAGAGACGATGAAAGATCTCAGTTGTGATACATTTTGTGTCCCAGTTATTGAAAAATATTCGCCATTGGCTTATGCAATCATCACATTGACATGATGATACCGTACAACACTCAGGAGTAGAATCAGTTCGATTTGTTATGAAGAAGGCATTCATTATTGAAGGAAGGGGAATTGTAATAAACTTCAAAGAATCTTGTGATCATCGCCGTTACTTGGATAAAAAAATAATGAGGTTGCTATGGCTCCAATTTCAAGGTATAATCTTACAATTGCTCCTTTTTTTTACAATACCCAATTCGATTTATCGGACCATTCAATTCATTCTCCTATCATCATCAGAGAACTACTGTGAAAATATGGCTTGTTGTGTTTTGTTGCTGTGCCACATCTGCTACTTCAGTAAAGTTAATGGAAAGTTATTCAGCAAAAAGCTCCATTCATATCGGGCATTTGCAAGATTCTCTTGTTCTTTTGGTTACCCTAAAGTGTTAATATCTGATGAAGGCAAAAATTGTTTAAAGATGTGCTATTTGAGTTTGATTTACTTCCAGTAGGTGGCCATATTATGCATGAAAAGGTGGAGAGAAAAATTAGAGAAATCAGTCATTGGAAAAGGATGGGCACAATAGCAGGTTATCGATTATTATTATTCAGCTGAATTAGCAAACAACATCAACAACTTACCATTGGCATTGGGAAATATTGTATCTAACTTCGAAACAATGGATCTCGTAATCCCTAATCGTCTCATCTTTGCTGGAAATAATGAAAGATGTCTTGCAGTGGCGGATCCAGCCCTAGTCCGAACAGCACAAAGAACTAAACATTTTAATTCTTAATAGCTTTTGTATGATAATGGGTCTTTAAAGACCCATTATAATACAAAAACAATTAAAAATTAA
>JAUCNQ010113191.1:0-11443 GCA_032352715.1 Bougainvillia muscus | reverse complement strand
AAACAATAGCCAGTAATTTCTTAACCACGGATGATATAAGAATGAAATTTTCTGAGATAACGTAATATAGGCATATGCTGAATGTAGCAAAGTAACACATCGAAAGCATCACCATAACAGAAGTTACAGGGGGTCAAACATGCCGCGGGCACTTTGTGCCCCCCCCCCCAGGCTTAATAGGGTTAAGAGACCATCCATCATACATAACGCTAATGAAAATTAGGTTATGAATTTGTGTCTACTTATACTGCTGTGACTATGTAAAAACATGTAGATGTAGATATAGGAGACTTGGTGGTGTTTTTGTACCTTAATATGTTAACTAGAGCCATTTTCATTTCCATTATTGCTAGCCTTTTTCCAATACATTCCCTTGGACCAACACCAAACGGTAAATACACAAACTTTGATCGAGCTGCTTTTGCTTCTGGTGTAAATCTAAATGAAATATTACTATTCGTTAACCTATTAAAAATTACGGAATTTAAAACTCTGCTTTGTCGCCATGACTATTTTGAAGGGAGTAGTGAATTTTCCTATGTTCTCCGACATACATTCTTAACATACTGGTAAAAACGAAATTACCTCATTGGATCAAACTTTTCTGGTTCAGGGTAATATTCCGCATCATGGTGTATAGCGTGTATTGGTATCCAGATAGTTGTACCTAGAATGATAAAATAAATTTCATTCACCTCTTTGAACAGATGATGGTTTTAATAACAAAATAATACTTTTACCATAGACAATTAAATGCTTCGACCCTATTGTTTGAAAGCGAATGAAATTCTAATTAGCATAGCACAGCAAATCCGGTTTTTTATCTGTGTTCGAACGAACTGGGAACTGTAGGATAACCCTTAAAACCCTTAAAAATACTGCTGCAATTACTGCCAGATGTACAAAACACTGTGTATATATTAAACGATCTGCTTGGTCAAACTATATGGATAAGCTGAAGCTTACTATTTACACGGCACAGCAAACGAAAAGGGCCTCCACAAATCTACACCTTAGAAAAAATATGACCTAAATAAATACCCTTTTCAATAACCAATCCTTTTATATCTGCATCCTCAGTTGCTACTCGATCGTAAACGGATACTGGTGATGTCATTCGCAAACTTTCTTCGATACACATTTCAAGCAGAGGCATTTCATTCAGTGCATTATGCGAGATATCGTCCTCTTCACCACTCAAAACAGAATCAATTTCGTCTAGTATTTTGCCCTGCCAACTAGGATTCTGTGCAAGATAGTACATTGTTATTGCTATTCCAGAAGATACAGTATCATACCCAGCCAAGAAAAATGAAATACCTGCTGCTAAAATATCAATCTTTTGTAAGCCTTTATTTGCAGTGGTACTATTATGTTCAGATCCCTCACTTAATTTGCTTTCTTTCACCATTAATGCCATAAAATCATTTCTCTTAGCTCGGTAAGTATGTTCACAAAGAAACTTGAAGATTCCTTAGGAAATAAACCTATTCCCAATAACCCAAAGAGATGTAATAATGGTGGAGATATAAAAACAAGTGGAGCTAATAAGGTATTTCTCCAATTAGTACCAAATACAAATGATTTGCTATGTTTAACAAATTCAATTTGGGATCTTTTTGCGAATTTACTTTTAAACCAAATGTTGTTCGACCAATCACATCCATGGAAAATTTACCACTAAAATCTTTTGCATTCATATCCGTTGCATTTTCTTTTTCAATGATTTCATTTAAACGGGTAACCATTTCTCGACAACACGAGTTTATGTCAGGCGCCATACCTAAATATTGAGAATAACAGCGATTTGTGTACATCGAACAATTAAATGCTAAAACTTTGATTTCTTTACGGTTTGTCTCAAAAATACGCTTTAATTCGTTTCACAACTCGTTTTATTCCATCTAAGATTAAAGTGTCTTTGTGCCCTGATGTACATCGCCAAGACAAGACCAGAAATTCATCTTACAGTATCATCGAGATCCAACTTTGCCCGACTATGCCAGACCTCAAAAAGTAAATTAGAATGTCTGGATGCAGGGTTGGAATATCTAAAGAGGCAGGAACGACGAGAGAAGAGTTCAAGTCTTTCATTACGTCCCAGTCTGGTGCTAAATGCAAACGCCAATGATTGGTCTCCTGGACTCAAAGGGTGATTTTCGTCCAGCTTTAACAAAGGCAATTTGGATCCTGCTGCGCTGTTGCTGAGGAGTGTAATTTGTCATAAAATACTTAACGCTGTTAAAACGGACGAATTTTCAAACAAATTCAGACAGATGATCGATAATAGATCGAACTAGAAAACGTACTGGGTTTTCATCTATTGATGGTATAAATTCTGTATTGACCTAAAATGGGCTTGTATTTACTCTTCCTGAGCTGATGACAATACTGTGGACTTTGGCGATCGAAAGACCTTCCTTGCCCATGGGAAAACCACTACAGCACGACTTAGAAGCTGCTGAGGTGAGAAAAAGACCATTCCTGACATTGGATAACAATGTGCATAGCTGACAAAACAAAGAATAGAATGATAGATAGTGTACAATTAACAAAAATTCCCCCAAAATGCTGGTGCCAATTAGAGGAGGTTGAAGAAGAAACTGACTTGCCAAAAATTCCATCAAGCCATATGGCAGCTAATTCATATTAACGGTTTAACAAGAGGGTAAATGTAGTACTTGACATAAGTGATCGATAGATTGAGCTAAGAGCTTTACTTCCCTAAAGGTTGTACAATTTGTACAATCTTCTTTTTCACAAGATTAACAACAAAGATAAAAGACAAGTCCTAGGAAAATATAAATGTACAAATACAAAAATGACAATTATTGGTATGGCAAATCGCTTTCTTTGATACCAAAAGGTTTCGACGCTAAGCCTGGCACCTGCATATATCGAAACTCAGGGCACGTCATTCTAGTCGAAGAATCCAGTAAACTGGTCATCAGCCAAGTCCCAGAGTTTCCTATCACAGCTTACAATAATCAATGCCAACGTTGCTTTTCGTTTAAAAGAGAACTAAGGTCAAAAAAAAAATTGTTGATAAATCTGCTCTAATGCTCCTATAAACCAACGTGGTATATTTGGTTTAGAGCAAAACAGCATCTTTTTGGCTAAAATAGGTCCGATATGATGTTAACGGTCGCGGCCATTAAGGATTTTTGTTGCGTTCATTGCCGTCAGATTAACCCGCACTTGTGACGTAACTGTTGTTCAAGGTTTATGACGAGAGCAGAAGCAAGCGGCTGTTAACCCTATTCTTGATGGGCAATTTTTAGAACTTGTTCCTGATAGGCACCATCCCCCTCACCCCCCCCCCCCTATATTACTTCTGTACCATAGGTCGATATCACACGAAACTTCTCACATATGTTCTTTAAACACTTAAGAGTATATATATATAAAATTGGTGACGTCAGTATTGTCTACTTTTGCTGACGTTAGCATTTTTGTATAGTATGGTCTGCATTTTTCATGAATTTCGCAAAAATGGGTTTTCCCCTGTAACTTTTGAAAGCATGCGAATTTTTCATTCCTGATTTGATTTTCTGAAATGTATCTAGCAGGGCTTTCATAGGTAAGCTTTCAGAATTGGTTTATTCTGAAAAAAAAATTTTCCCTGCCCCGGTCAATGGACTCCCTGGAAATCAATTTTATTTTGTTACTATCCCATAGCTAATAGAAAAATACTTAACGAACTAAAATTTCATCTAATTTGATAAAGGCAATCAAAAGATATTAAAAAAACCCACCTCGGAGGCATACTTGTAAATAGACACATATATAAACGCTATATAAACGCTACAAACACAAACTGATAATTTTACACATGAACATTTCTTTTTACACACAAAGCTGTTTTACTATGAGTTTGATGATGTCTGAATATTCTTTTATTGTTATAAATATGTAAACATGCATAAATGAGTGTATTTACTTTTAATTTTATTTTGATTCTTTCGCAGACATATTTTATTATAAAACATATGTTGAACAAGTTTCTCGTCATAGATTGTTCAATTTACACGATTAACCGTGGTGAATACCTTCGTTTTCGAAGGTGTCATGATGGAAACCGTACAGTAAATATGACATAAAAAGCCGATAAAAGAAGGGAATAACTTGACTTTTAGAAATTATTTCAAGTTGGAAGTATGTTATCTAAAGCTCATAAGCAAATAATCTCAAAAACAATATTTTGACCTCAGTTCTCATTTAAGAGTGTCCTGTAAGTCACAGGTCGGTTCAAAAGGTCATCAAATGGGTTACCAAAACAAAGTATTATAATACCTGCTCAGCAGGGCAAGAAACGCCCGTGCAATAATAATTCCAAAAATCAAACGACAATATAGTAAACTGGAAAAGTGAAAAGGACTTCCTGCTTTCAACGCTTATCCAGCGTCAGCGTGACTTTGTGGAAGTTTTATGGGACTATGATTACTTGAGGTCTAACCAGACGAGTGACAAATGTCCCCGACAACCAGGTATCTTTTCTATATATCTCTTCCGAATGGAGGTGTTGATAAAATTGTTTTTGGTTAGAATGAGTTTCTCCTATCGCCATGAAATAAGACTGATGGCAGAAGGTTTTGGGCTGACTATCTTTGGCATATACTACTCCCCTACAAGAAGCAGAAAATGTATGAAAGGTCATGTTTATAATCTATTTCTAAAATAAAATATTACCTCTCAATTTCGCAGAAGTAAACGTAGGTGTTTGCACTTTTCGAATGCTTCTCCACTCATCGCCATGCAAATTTGACAACATACGATCGAAGTATTTGTCTCCAGACCTAGTCTGAGCATGATCTGTAAAGGAACTAAATTTCTTCACAAATATCTCTCTTAATAATTCTTCTTTGCCAATTACAATAGCTGGTTTACGACCTTGAAACATACCAAATACCCTACCATATTTTTTATATAAATCTCTGGATTTTAACTTTTGAAACAAGATAACGTAAGCAGTACCAATTATTGGATAAGGTCTTGGCGATGGGATGTTTTTGGATTTAAAATGATTAAAATGCCATGTGAAGTAGATGTATAATCCTGTAAAGAAAATCGCTAACATTCATGCTACATGAGAGATGTTATGCAATAGCACAACCGGCTATTACCTGAGATCGCTTTTTGTTTTCCCATGGAGAATTGCAATTATACTCTTGCTATTACAAAATTTGAAAACCAAGTCATAGCATAAAAATGGAGACCAAAACGGAATATTTTTACAGGTTAACTTCTGCTTTTTATCCTT
This sequence comes from Bougainvillia muscus, assembly GCA_032352715.1. Taxonomy (NCBI): domain Eukaryota; kingdom Metazoa; phylum Cnidaria; class Hydrozoa; order Anthoathecata; family Bougainvilliidae; genus Bougainvillia; species Bougainvillia muscus. Next base: position 6,183 of record JAUCNQ010113191.1, on the reverse strand, counting down.
TTAAAAGGCTATAAATAAATCATTTAACTAATAGAAATTAAGAAGTTTTGTTGTCCTTTTTATTGCTTTTACTAAGTTTGAGTGTTCTGGTTGCGCCTAGGAGTAGCAACCGTTAAATACAACCATCGTATACGAGTCTTTTCTTATACAGGTAGCACCAGATCAAAATTATTATGATAGCTGTGTACGCTACTGTATACCATACAACTACAATAATGTGCGTTATACTCAACCTTAGTTTTTTATCCCACAGTAGATTCTGTTTAACCTGAGAGCACGGGTGTAACATCTTGATAATAGAATGTCATTAATTTCAACAATGGGCAAAAACTGTTCAATAGATATAACCAAACGAGTAAATATTTTCAGTTGGAAATCTCCAGGGACTGGCTATCTACATAACAACTGCACACCTTCTTTGGGACAAAATCTTCAATAATTTTCAAAGCATAGAAACTTCATGAATTCAGCCCACTCTAAATTGACTTCATGGCATGCACCACATCATGACTTCAAAGTGACATCTTTTGGTGTTATTTTGTAAATTACGCAGACTCGGAATGTATTACAGTACTATTAGATTGAATAACCTACAATTATCTGTTGCAATTGCAAGATAATCTGAGATTGACTTGTATTATAATTGCTAGTTAGAGCATCGTGGAGGATAACTAATACTGCATCAAAAAAACTGTATCCGGATTTATTTTCAGCCCGTATTCACGACGAATTATTATCAAATAATCCCGGCGACCAAAGAAATCAAAAGTTTTTAAATCGAATGTTATTAAAAAAAAAAATTTTCGAACGTTCTAACATACATTCGTATTACGCTGATAAACTGCGTATTAAAACACCAAGGATGTTGGGAGAAAATAGGATTTACTACTCCACAATTTTTACTGTTTTATTCAAGTAATAATCCCAATACAAAATGATTCGGGCAATACGGAAAGTATTTACCTCCTCTGTTGCCATTATGGTTGCTATAATGATTCAGCGGGCTGTATCGCTCTGTAATAACCTATTATACGGCAAGTTTCAGCCAATCAAACTGCTTCTCGGGCTCATTGCCCTACAATCCGGGTAATAACGACGTAGACGGACTGGATACGGGAGTAGACGGACTGATAAAGGTCCGGATACAGCTGGGTTTTGTGCAGTTAAACTTTAAGTTCTAGTTTTTAATGGCTTCTTGTATGATGAAGGGTTTTAAGACAGTTTCATAGTACATGAAGGAATTCCAAATTATTGACGGCACAAGTCAGTGGCTATCTTTCAACTATCTTAAATTAAGTCAACATCTTTATGATGTAATAAGATAACTAAAAAGTGACTTACCAATAATTAGTGAGATAATATGTATCTTCCAATCACATAACAATGACATCATTAAATCAATCATATTTATAATATAATGTCATGTATCTAAGTAGAACAAAAGGAGTTAAACAGTGACGTATTTAGAACTAGCCAGAGCAACAAGTTTTAAGGCTAATGGTCATTTGATAAATTATTAAAAATAGTTATCATTTGAAGTACATAATGTTGCTGTCACTATAGCGAGATTTACACTATCAAACTTTGTATGACCAACTTTGGTGTTCATACACAATATGACAGTTTAAACTAGAAAGTTGTCCTATTATCATTCTGTCCAAATAAATTGGTCATACAAAAAGAAGTAGGGCGGAGCTCAAATATTTCAAACTTGTATGATAGCATACCTGTCAAGCAACTATTGAATTTGCTTTATTTAAGATTAATGTATGCACAATCTATTGTTATGGCGAGTTCCAACCTCGAATTTTATATCTTTCTAATTCTTTGGATAGTCAATAAATCGATAATTCGATAAATCAACCATACAAAGTACCAGAAAGATACAAATGCCCTGAGATTGAGGCGAGGCTAGTTTAAAGTGTGTTTACGAACATGGCGAAAGGCAAGGACGGTAGGGGAATAGAAAAATATTATAGGAAAACAACAACGTAACTCGAGCACTTTCACTTGTAGAAAGTTCAAAGCGATTTATGCAGATAGAATTGTGCTGTGAACGTATAAACGGGTAATCCCATTATAACTCCTATGAACTGGTAAACTCTATTTCATTGTTCGATTCTGTTTGGAGTGTGGTAATGGTGGAGAAATATGGGCAGGGCTTCCGGCTGGAGCCTGATCAGATCGCAAATCCAACTTTTAGGTACGTTTTAGTTCCAAGAGGTATCTTCCGTGTTGGGATCAATATCTCTTTCCAGGGAGAATTAAATTTTATAATATAGTTAGAACCTTGTAAACAGAGAAGTTTGATATGAATAAATTGTAAATAGTTGATCATACAAAATTGTTCATTAAAAGGTTTGATAGTGTAAACCTCGCTTAAGTAAAATCCTGCTCGGGATCTATCTATGCTAAAGGAGCGAAAAGTCCTTAGAAAGTAAAGTTTTCTCCAACATCGTGCAGTTACGGCTCTAAACTTAGTATGCACAAAAACACTTCTTCTGTGATGAAAATTATATGAATTGCGATACGAATTTGGAATTGACCCCTTAGTTAGAGCATAACGAAGAAGAGCTAACGGTTTTATTTTCTATATAGCTTAACACTTAACAATATGAAGTATCATAACAATTATGAAACTGGTCCTGTTAAAAACTAACGTACATCTGTTAACTTATTAAAAGATAATTAGCCTTAGTCTTCATGTTTGTGCTTTAGGTATAATTTGACCACTGGGTTGTATTTTGGATAAAATAATATTTCAAACAGTTTAGTTAATGATGAGAGTCTATAAATAAAAACATAGCAGACCTGTGATGCCTCTTCTTACCTTAATATGTAAACTTTCCTCTGCATTATGGCTATGGTTAGAGATTGTCACCGGTCACACACACAGTATATAAGACCATTACAAAGACAGAAAAAATTGCCACCTCAGCTTCTAACTCGTGCTCCGTATTGCTCAACATGAATGATTAGTATAGTATACATAAACACCAGTTCTAAAAGGAGCGTACCGATTCTACAAAGTTGTCTGGCAGTATTCCGTGGTCCGGCGAGATTTATTTCCAACAGGGCGGCGGACACTACTATATTTTTTCTCGCGGCCGAAACAGAAAGATCCCGTCATTGTCGACGGGATGAATATCGATTCGCCAGTTACACCCCGATACCGGCAGCCAAATTTGCCGAATCGACACAATACTGTTATAATAGGCTTCCACGGAGGGAATATTATGAATATTTGCCCATCGAAAGATGTATATCAAATCTTAGGGTACCTCTTACACTACCAAGCATTGGTTAATTTCATCTGGCAGCAGACTGAATCTAAAACTGAAATAACATGTATTGTAGCAGACAATAAAACAAGGTATTCTATAAAAATAGTAAAATAGTAAAATAAAAGTAAAGGTGTTATTAATTTTCTGCCCCGTGCACCAATAGCACACAGAGGCGGATTAAGAACATGCTTTTACTTAGTCACAGCAGTAAGTGGAGTACTCAAAGTCATTAATTTTAATTATATTATGTATGTCGCTGGATCTCTAAAGACCCAGCGTCATACATAATATAATTAAGAATTAAAAGTAATTATACACCATCGCAATGCTGTGACTAGGGCTAGATCCGCCACTGTTGGCTGATTTTCTATGAAAAATCTACTTAAAATAAGAGTACTATAAAGAGCACGAATACATGAATCCATCTACAAAACACATGGGCTTCTGAGGAATTGAATGGTATGTTAGATCGTTTTTATGCCGTCGTGTTCTACTTCCTACCCTTAAATTTTCGAAATAACAATATTAAAAACATTGTCCATATAATTAACCAGGAATAGCATGACTTTGACGGGTAATTTTGGATAAATAGCCCTCGTTTCGTTTCAAAGTTTTTCAAATGGTTTGTCTATTTTGAAATGAACCAGAAACTCTGACTATATATCCCAAATTGCCCTCCAAGTTATGCTATTACTAATACAAATTCACTGCGCAAATCCAGCTGTATCCGGACCTTTATACAGTCCGTCTACTCCAGTATTCAGTCCGTATACGTCGGAATTAAGACAGAATGCTCGCATTCTGTCTTAATACCGACTAATACGGACTGTAAAAAAGTCCGGATACAGTTGGATTTTGTGCAGTGATTATGCATAACAAGAGTCAGAGGCGGATTCAGAACATGCATTTATCTATTCATTGCAATAAAACGGAGACTCGAAGTCTGTAAAGACCCGTCATCATACATAAAGGTATTAAAATCATCTAGTTCTCCTTCTCAATGCTCTGACTATAGTTGTGTCCGCAACTGGGTATTGTATTCGTTTCACGTAATATTAGCCATTTTGATCCTATCATACCAGAGCCATTCTTGTATCACCCGCCAAAGCAGCAGAAAGAGAAAAAATTCTATGGAATGAAGAGATAGTGATTAGTTGACTCGATTTCAGGATAACACCACAGTGTGGATTTAAGCTATCAAGGAAATTGTATCAAAACTGCTGCTCTCTACGATGACTAAATTTGACCGAGTTAATAACTTCAGGCCAAGAAGACCTTTTCTGAATTGCGAATTATCGATCTTAATGTAGTTTAATATGTGGTTTTTGCGGTTGTTTCTTCTTACTAAGCAGCAGTGTGTTTTCTTTTCTCGACTGTCAAATAAACTTCTGAGATTTGTTCAAATCCATTTTTCGCGACACCTTTATTCTTTGGTGAGATAGACAGTACGAAATTTCTGAAACAGAAAAACATAATCAGAGTCAAATTTAAAATAATAGGGCAGCTTCAAATCCATTTAATAAGGGCAATATTTATGTAAAAAAGCCCTAAAAATACATAGTTTTCTGCACAATGACCACGATAAGCACCATCTAAGCACTATGTTAGGCTCAAAATTAGAAAATGGTAAGCACCAGCCAGCTTCAGTAGAAATTTGCTTGAATTTTTTTTTTCTTTTTCAAACTAATGTAATTATAGTACAACTTCGTTGGTGAAAACTTTCGTAGGCAACAATTACAATTCGGGAAAATTAACCGTCACCTGCTAAACATTTCTTCCATTTTTACAAACAATGTGTTTACCGATTAGGAATATAGATTGTGCCTACGGTAAATATGATTTAACCTAGTCCAAGCAATAAAATGAAGAACTGAGAACTTTAACAGATCTCAGAGGCGGATTCAGAACATGTTTTTACTTAGTCACAGCAGTAAGATGGATACTCAAAGTCATTAATTTTAATTACTTTATGTGTAACAATGGGTCTCTAAAGACCCATTGTCGTACATAGAGTTATTAAGAATTAAAAATAATTGTGCTCCGTCGTAATGCTCTGACTAGAGCTGGATCCGCCACTGGATCGGTAGTCTTGCAGTGGCTAACGCACTTCCGTTAACTATTAAAAACTCCATCTTTACGCTCTGACAAAATATAAATACATCAAGATCTTTAATTAGGACCATCACTATACATAAAGCTCATAGAAATTAATGAATTTGAGTCTCCATTATACTGCTGTGACTATCTAAAAACATGTTCTGAATCCACCTCTGCAGATATAGGAGACTTGGTGGTGGTGTTTTTGTACCTTAATATGTAAACTAAAGCCATTTTCATTTCCATTATTGCTAGCCTTTTTCCAATACATTCTCTTGGACCAACTCCAAATGGTAAATACACAAACTTTGATCGAGCTGCTTTTGCTTCTGGTGTGAACCTTAATGAAATATGTTGTTTTTTTAAGTGTCAATTAGTTAAAAGAATCAAAATGTCTTGATCCATTATACAAGTATCTGACAGTGAGACAAAATTGGTTTCGTAAATCGCGCCAATTTAATCAAGGAGGAAGAGTCTTTTTATATACTTGTACTCAAAAAGGCTCTTCTTCTTTCGTATAAAATTGATACCAATTTCCATACGACTTTTGGACGATCTTTAACTGTTATAGTTAAACTGCAAGCACTGTCAAATTATACACTGCATAAAAAGTTATGTTTTACTTTAAGGATTTTATCAACCAACCTGATGAAATCTAGAGTAAAACTCCAGATTCCAGCAGCTTGGTTCATAAAATCATTAAAGGATAGCATAACTTTTCATACAGTGCAGAGGCGGACTCAGAACATGCTTTTACCTAGTCAAAGCAATAGAATGGAGATTGAAAGCATGCTCAAACTCA
>JAUCNQ010113180.1:0-11446 GCA_032352715.1 Bougainvillia muscus | reverse complement strand
TGTAATTTTTCTAAATACTCTACAACTTCCTTGTCTTTTAAAACTGGCTTAGTGGCATGTGTGTTCATGATGCCTTTTAATGCTTCAATGTTTTTATATATATAAAATAAATAGTTTCTTACTTTTCCAGCTCCTAAAAGATACAGCAAAGCATAGCAACGTCCCTAGTTACCATAAACAATTATTCAATTGTAATCTTTATTCTGTCTTCTGTTTACTCAAGTTTTAGTATGAAAATAATTACAAAACAAAAGAAGGATTTTGTTGATTACCTCAGTGAAAAGTTTCAATTAAGAGTGACAAACGTAAATACTTTCTTTATTTCAAAAAATGTTAAATTGGCATTATGGTCAGAAGTTTTATTATATGAAGGATATATCAAAATCTCTGAAATGGAAAAGCTATATCATGATTTTTTACAGGAATACCACAATTGTATTATTTAGTTAATTCTAGTCTTTTTTTTATGCTGCCACAAGCATGTTGTATGTACATTTGCCGTTTGGTACTACTTTCGCTCTTATTGATTTTTAATGGAATTGAGAATTTCTAAGGAAAAATAGTCCATGCTGCAAATTAGAGCGCCAGGAGCTTATTCGTTATTTCAATGCTTACTGTGTGTGCTTATTAACTGCGGGCGCTAAAAAGGATCGTATGCTCATTAATTTTTTTATTTATGGTGCGTGAGTCAAGCTAATTCATTCTGTCAGAAGAAAGCATATTGGCACTGGAAGGTAAGAAATATCTGTAAGATATAATAATAAGATGTTTGACTGAAATTTATCCCGTTATGCTCCACAGGAGAAAAATTATGGTCTCTATCATTAGGATAAAAATTGTTCTGAACCTGCTTATGATAATATAATGCTTAATGGCAGTGATGGATCCAGCCCTAGTCAGTGACCCCTAACCATATATTAAGTAATTAAAAATACATTACTTTGAATGTCTAATTGTTTACTTAACTAGTCTTGCTGCGGCACTGCATGTAAAGGCACAGATGTGCACCACAACATCTTAAGCATGACCTGGGCTGAAATGAACAACCCAATTTTATAATAAACTTCAATTGCAGAACAAAAAAATGGTTTGAAACGAGCTGGCGTTGATACTATTACCATTAAGGCAAGTATTTTTATCCACAACTATAGTAATTACCTGCTACTTGGACAAAGAGAAAGCATGTCAACACCTTCCAATGCATTCTTTTACTTTTTTCTTCTCTTTCTACGTGCTTGTTGAAGACGAAACGTTGAATAGACAGACCATTTGTTTGTTAGCATTGCTTACTATCGTATCATAGTTTGAATGACAGTTCCCAAATCCGTGTTAATCTTTAAAATGAAAATACAAATCAAAACACACAAAGAAAATTCTAAACCTTCAAACAAACAAGACCATAAAAACAACTTCGTTCCCAAGGCCCTTTGATTTTTATACCTTGGTTGATCCATCAAGCAAAAATCTCTGGAGACGAGGTTATCTTTCTCTTCATTGTTTTAACTGATATTTTACAAACATTTATTGATAAATAGTAAATAAGATAAATATAGATAGTTAATAGTTTTAGGAAATTCAAATTTGTTTTATGTTTAACGTGGTTAACCTCCGAAAGTTCGAGGAACTTATTTCCAGGAGGGACCACGGCTTAAGTTGAAGGCACTGGAGTATTTAATGCTCTTCTGAGTGGCACGACCCACTGAAGGGTAGGTGCTCTCCTAGACAACCTCCTGCAACACCCGATGATCACTGTGAAAATTCTACCCAATTTCCCTCACATGGTATTGGTTGACCAGAGAAACAGCTTTTTCAGACATGATCCGAAGCGTGCCGAGCACGGGTTTCGAACCCTCGACCATCAGATTACAAATCCGATGACTTGACCACTAGGCCATGCTCGCATACCCTCCTTCGTACCTAAAAAAGATTCGTTAGTTGTCTTATTATAAAAACAGCTAATCTGTAAAAGTACCGCTCTGTTGACATATAAGATTATAGTTCATGTTTGTTTACATAGTTCTACAGTTTATATTCAGCGACTGATCTATAGCTTTAGTCAAAGCATTGCGGTGAAGAACTAGAAATGCTAGAGATGTATCACCATACAATTACACAATTAAGAAATAATAACTTTGCGCCTCCCTTTCACTGCTTTGACTAAGTAAAAGCACGATCTAAATACGAATTGTATAATAACTTATGATTTATAGCAACGTTAATACCCAGTGATGAATTTCTTTTTCACATAAAGTTAAAAATTGAAAAATTGTATAATACTTTAGAGCACTATAGATTGCATAATTTCTTTGGTATAATGTGTTCGACACAAGCTCCAGTGGCGGATCCAGCCCTAGTCAGTGCAACACGATGAATAATTAAACTTTGTAATCTTTAATAGCTTTTTTGTGTGATGATGGGTCTTTAGAGACCTATTATCGTAAAAGCAATCAAAAATTAGTTTGAGCCTGCATTCTACTGTTATGAATAAGTAAAAGCATGTTCTGCGTCCGCCTCTGAGATCTATTAAGTTGATAGCAAAAGATACAGAACCCTATTACTTAGTCCTGAGATTTAAATTTAGTGCTGCTGTTGACAGGCGCGCATACAGGGTTCGTCTCATTAGTCGCATTGCCTAACATCTTTTTGTCTAAGCAGATAGACTGGAGTCGCAGATTCTAGTGATTCCAGACGCATAGGAAGCGTATCTTAGCATAATCAAAAGCCGCACGGACTCATGTTCGCTCGCACTTCGCACTCGCATGTTAAAGAATGACTTAAAGTCCACTAAGCACACTAAAAATATATATGGATAAAGAAGCGCCTTTAGCATAGAGAGTAGCTAAGGTATTGATAAGGTATTTGATATTTTAAGTTCAAAATAGATTTCTCTTATTTCAGGGTCAGCGAATTGAGTGCAATTATCACACTCAAATATGGCCTAATTTAAGTCCTGATATCAGAACTCATTTTCACAAACATTTATCAAGAATAATAGATAACTTAGTTAAGTCAAACATGTACCCTTTAGTTCTTCATGGCCCTCTGAAATGTACCAAGGCATCTAAATTTAATTTTATAGCAACCAGGAGAAATACAATTATGTTTTTGTGCAGCAAGCAAAAATGTCAACATTTATAGTTGTATTTTTAGACTTCGTTTCTAACCCTTTCACGTCAACAGGAAAAGCACTGAGGCTGAAATCGCAAGCTATATCATGCGCACGCCTTGCCTTCCGCCCTCTCGCCCCCTAGTCGACTTTGATTTCATAAGGACTTGTGGTTTCGATGTTAGGTTACATCATCAATCACTGCTGGTATTGATGCCTTCGTTCCTTCTCGTAAACACCAGTTAAAGCCTAACTCATCTCCTTGGTTTCCACCTGCCTGTGCCGCTGCAATCGCACATCGCAACCACTTTTTTCATCAGTATCACCGTGCTGAATCTACAGAGAACAAAATTCTTTTTACTGTAGCTCGCAACCGCAGTAAAGCTGTGATCCAAAATGCCAAGTCAGAGTATCAGTAGCAAACTCATGACCGCATTTCTTCTCAGAAAGTGCGCTCTCGTGACTTTTGACGAATAGTCAAAAGTATCCGAGGTAGCAATAAGTTCTCTGTCCCTCCTCTTTTCAACGGACCAAGGTTTTGACGTCATCTAAGAACAAGGCTGAACTCTTTTCTAAGCTCTTCAGTTCTCACTTGACTCTTAATGACTGTGGCAATCCTATTCCTGCTTTTCACCTACAATGCTGGACAAAATATTTTGGATCTATTGCTACGGAATTGACAACTGGAGCACCACAAGTTCAACTATTCTTATTTTTATAACCTCGAAGATGGTTTTCCATGATCATAGTAGACATAAGACTTTAGATCTTTAGTTTTGAGTTGATTACTTGCTCGTGGTATTTGCCACGGGGCGCGGACGATCCCGCCGTTGAAAACTCGATTTTAAGCCAGTTTTAGGCTATTAGGTGCAGGATCTGGTAAAAGGCTAAATCGGTTCTTCTTTGAAATCTTAAATTACCAAGTCTTTGTCACAAGCATCTGACAAGGTTTCACATTCATACGTTGGAACGTTTCTATACGCCAAAAGTTATCAGTGAGGTTTTTGAGTGTTTGATTAATAACACCTTGGTAAAACACCTTGATTCTAATCATCTGCTTTCAGACTCCCAGTATCGTTTTCGTACTGGTCAATCAGCTGCTGATCTGCTTACTGTCATCTCGGATCGTATATATCGGGCTTTGATTGTATCAGGTCAAGCAAGAGCTGTTGCTCTTGACATTTCTAAGGCATTTGATAAGGTTTGGCATGCAGGTCTTCTCAAGAAGCTTCGGGTTAATGGCGTGACCGGTCCTATGTTCGATATAATTTCTTCTTTTCTTCATGAACGTAAAATTAAGGTAGCCTTGATGGACAATCCTCTTCGAGCTTTTCAATCAACGCAAGGGTTCCCCAAGGATCAGTCCTTGGCTCTACCCTTTTTCTTTTTTTCATCAATGATCATCCTTTGTATGCTTCCTATCTCTGCCGATGACTATACACAGAACTCTAGTCTGGGTAAATCTGCAGAACTGTTCGACAAGGTTGAGATGGCAGCTGACCTAGAATATAATCTTCGTTCTGCTTCTGAATGGGGTGAGGAGTGTCTGGTGACATTCAACTCTTTGAAAACTAAACTTCTTTCGATAAACCATTTCAGAGAACCAATCCTACCTCCCATCTCGATGGATGGTTCAAATTTGTCTGAGAGTGATTCTTTCCGTCTCCTTGGTATAACTCTGTCAAAAGACTTTTCTTGGCGCACTTACATTGAATCAATAGCCAAATCAGCTGCTATGAAACTTGTTTCTCTTTTGCATGCAAGGATCTATCTCACTGAGAGTATTTTGTATCTTTTTATTTCCACTATTCGTCCATGCATGGAGTATTGTTGCTACATCTGGGCTGGGGCTCCATCTGACTGTCTGTATCTGCTAAATCGTATACAACGTCGCATTTGTAATGCCATAGGACAAGATGTCTCCTCAAAACAAGATTCGTTAGCACAGCGACGAAATGTTGCCTCTTTGTCTCTTTTCTATAAATACTTCCATGGTCGTTGCTCGACTGAACTCTCTACACTTACTCCTCCTTTGAAAACATTCCACAGCTCTACTCGTCTGTTATACAGGTCTTATCAGTTTACTGTGCAAACACCTAATTGCTTCAAGAAACTTTACAGTGAAAGCTTCTTTTCTCGTACCTCTCATTTATGGAATTCTCTTTTCACACTCTTGCTTTCCCTCTGAATATAACCTCCAACTCTCTAAATGTAATGTGCACTATCTTCCTTTTGTAGCTCTTTACCTTGTAAAGTGGTCTTGGTAAAAAAAGAAACTCTTTCTTTTGTTTATTAACGATCTACCTGGTCATGCTCTTAGTCAACTTGGTATCTATACTGAAGACACAACTTTGTACTCCTGCTCTAGAAGTTGTGTTGGAATCTTTGACAGAATCCAAATGTCTGCCGATCTTGAATATGTTCTTCGCTCAGTTGTAGAATGGGGAAATAAATGGCTTATAACTTTTGGTCCTTCCAAGACCAAACTTCTTCCTTTGAATAGACATCGTGAGCCTGTTTCCCAGTCATATCCTGATCTAAAAGTAGCCAAGCACATGCGAAAAAGTGTAAAACTATTAAAATTTCTTTGAAATTTGAATTATGCACTCCCGTAAAAAATCAGAAATTATATTTGTAAACTTTAAACGTATGTTGGAGTACAAATATCTTTACCTTACCGTCAGCATAATTACATTTTTTTTAACTTCTTCACCTCTCCCAAGGCTATCACTACTTCTCCTCTGCGACACCACTAGCCACTACTAGGGGAGAAGTTACATCAATCTCTCTCAAGTTGGTGATCCTTTTCTGAGCTTTAACAGCCGTATGCCAACCCTATGACTCTGAAACATGGCAATCAGCACTATACAGAGGAACAGGTTGACCGCAGTAATTCCAGGGACGTGGTGCTGAGAAGATCCTCGGTAGGGATTCGAACCGGAGACCCCTCGGTTATGAGCTCAATGTGTTACCACTGTACAATTACTGCATTACATGACACGACATGGCATGACATGACATGACATCTGTTTGATCATTTAAATAGAATGCATCAGTTGCGGATCCAGCCCTAGTCAGAGCAACACGAAGAAGAGCTAAAAGTTTAAATTCTTAATATCCTTCTGTATGATGATGAGTCTAACAGACAGGGTAGTTTTGCGATTAGCAATTCATGATTTAATGGCTAAAACCCGTTTGATAGTTCCACTACCATAGCACCTACGCAGCCATGGTTATCTTAACATGTCTTCCATTTTGCAAATTAACAAATCATTGCGTGTTGGGCGTTATACCCTTCTCTATAACCAAATAAATAAGGTGATAAAAACTTGTCTATTTAGGTAATAATTTTATTTTGGATCATTATTTCATACGCTTTTGACGCAGCAAGTTGTATATAATTGGTCTGCTATATTTCAGAGTTGTAGCATCTCCATTCTTAGATGTAGATGTCTACCACTATGAACTATCCCCATCTCACATTAGGGATTATTTGCTTGCATAATGGGACATACCTTTAATATCTACCTGTAATGTCTACCTGCAATGTCCTTGCTAAAATAACTCAGCTGCAATCAATTGAGGACATCCTGCAATGTACTGAAGCTTTTGTATCCTCACTCCCGTGACCATGCTCACCTTCAAGACAGTTCTGACATAAGAGTCGCACAATACACATAGCAAAAGAACCACAGAAACCATTAACACCTTGCCCTGGACGTGGCAACAGCTCTCATAGTTTTAAACACCGAAAACAATTCCGTCCTTAGAGTAAGTTTCGTCATCATTGAAAAATTCCTAACCATGTTGCCAGAGTTTTCCATAAGAAACCAGGCGATTCAGCAGCATTTCCTTCTCATAGTAGATATGGAAAGTATACTACACGAAGTCCACCAGTACAACATATGGTTTCACCCTCACACCCATACTTAAGCATACTTCTGAACATACCAATTCTACCTAAATCACTGAAACCCTTTTTTCTTTTAAGCGGAATTTCATGGGAAATTAAGCAAGAAACATTTTTATATTTTTTTAGGACTGTAAATATTGTTTCAAAAGAAAAAAAGTTTGCGGCCATTATGGAGTCACCGTCAAAAAATGGCTAAATTATGCAAATCTAATTGATGTAAATTAAACAAAAAATCGATTTATAATGCACTATAAATTTATATACATTATGTGATTTGTTTTCTGATTTACAGCAATCAGATTGGTATAATGAACCATTACAAATTTGTGATTTTTCTGTTTTTTCTGACCGGTCATGATGGCTTTTAGAAAGTGTTTTTGATCCAGAACTTCCGAAATAAATGTTTATAAGTAAATTGAGGATGTAAAAAGGCACTGTAGAAAATTCAGGACCCAATCACTTACCGCAAGATTATTCTAGGGCTGCGCTCGATTATGGTGCCCTCTGTATTTTTACCCTCACAAAGCTCCGATACAATTAGGGTTAAAAGTTTTCCAAGATAGTGGAGCCAGTATCTGCCTAGCCAGACCGCAACACTTACACCATTCTAAAAATATCGCTGAGACATCTAACATCATGTGCCGAACAAGTTAGTGGCTTCAGTAGATCAACACTTAACTGTTATGCTTACCAGTTTCGATTTACAGTCATTGATTGAACATCAGGTAAAAGGATTGTCACATTATGCAAAAACCACCGACAAGGCTAGACAAACTACTGTATGACCCAACAGGAGAGAACATTCTGAAGCTAAGACAACATTTACTCGACCAATTTTCTGATTTCACCTTCAGCAAACATCGGTCATTTCCAACCATGGATACCAAACAAGCATACATTAACCTCCAATCCCATACCCTTTCATTGGAAGGAGGAAGTCAACGCTAGCTTACATATGAGGATATCCGTAGAGGCATTATCGCTCATGTACCTATTTTCACACCAGTAGAATGCGGTACACTGTTGACTTGCAACAGCTCAATTCCCAGTATAAACGTGAGTTACGCCACTGGCCGCCACCCTTCTAGCTTGCCTGTTAAGTATCTCCAAACACGGAAAACTACCAACTTGCAGTGGACGGATACCATGCCATCTCACTTGATGAAGTTAGTTGACCCCTCACTAATTTTGTCTCATCAGATGATGCGTATACTAGCAGATATGACGAAGTTATTAAGAACATTTCTCGAAAGGTTAAATGTGTTGGTGACACATTGCGTAACTCAACTATAACATATGTAATGTTACCCTAGAGGTTTTGTTGACTGAAACATCGCCAAATGCTTAAGTAACAGTGGCGGATCGAGCCCTAGTCAGGGCAACACGATGGAATATAAATACTTTTAATTCTTAATAACTCTATGTATGACGCTGGATCTTTAGAGATCCAGCGTCATACATAAAGTAATTAAAATTAACGACTTTGAGTCTCCATTGGATGGCTGTGACTAGGTAAAAGCATGTTTCGAGTCCGCTCCTGAGTAAAGATCTCGACTTTGATTACAGCATACCGTCCTGGTTATTTTATGATAGAAGAACAATAATTTTCAGAATCCCCGTCTAAGGAATGAAAGTTATATGTTCAAAGTAGTCAAAAACCTTGATGTTTAGTTGTTTATCTATGTATGGAATACCAGAAAACCCCAATCAAAAACAAAAGAAACTATCCTTCCAACGTTATTTACAAAGGGGTACGGTCTTATGATGCTATGTCATTCGTGAAACCAAACGAAATGTTGAAGTTAGTTGGAAAAAATATATGGCTCTTAAGGGAAAGTACGAACCGCTGAAACCCCTTCAAGAACATAATACCTATGAATTGACGAGTAACAAAAGAGTATCAAACTTGCCTCATGTCATTCTTTAGTAATTTAAGTACGATAACTCCTCTTCTAAGCGAAGTTCATGTACTAAATTATTATAAAGACCTCTAGATTAACGCCTTGGTAACCACTGTATTGTCCAATCCCCTGTTTTCTTACGTTTTTAACCTTTCTTTTACTTTTCATTACTGCAGCCATCACAACAAACGCTAATCATCCCACTTTTCTGCCAAGTAGTGTTTTTTTACTAATTAACGTTTTTCGTGAGGACATTAAGGGTTAGCCCAGAAAAGATGCATGTAATAAGGCATTTTTATGCAAATCTAGAGCAGGTAAAAACGCAAATTCCCTTATCTTTCTATCAAAAGATAGAATACTCGTGCGAAACTTGTCGTATCGTGTAAACAGAAAAAATTATTTAAAAAATCGTATTCAGAAGTGAGTACGACAAATCGTACCGTGTATATGGCCCTTTATGTGAAAATTTAGTTCTAGAATCCAGAAATTAAATTCTCGTTATAAATTATTTGTTTACGGTTCGCGAAATTAAATTCCCACGAAAATCTTCTTTTCAAGGAAAAAATTTAAAGGGGGCGAGATTCCCCTTTTTGACTCGAAAACTTTTATTTACATACCGTATTTCCTCTTTTAAACGCCGCCCTTCAACAAACGCCGCATCTGAGAAAGCAACAGTGAAATAAACGCTGCCCTCAGATAAACGCCGCCCTCTAATAAACGCCGCATGCTCAAATGCGGCGTTGATTAGAAAATCACATGGGAAAGCGGCGTTTATTTAAAGAATGGCTTAAAAGCATACTAGACCACAGCGTTTCTTGTCTTTTTTTATATGCGGAAGGCGCCTTTCTCTCATTAAAAAAGACAAGAAGCACTGGGATCGAGTAATGCTTAAAAGGTCACTTTTTGTTCAGACAAATCGAATATGCACTTGTTAGAAGGGGTTTAAATTGTTTTATTTCCAATGAAATCTTTGATATCTAAGGATAGTTACGTACAATTCTCTTTTCGATTGCTTAGTTTATAGTTTTACATACAGACACATTTTTTCCGTTTGAAATAAACCCCACCCTCTGATAAATACCGCCCTCTAATAAACGCCGCAGCGTTTAATTGAAGAAATACAGTCAAACTTCCATAAGACGTACATGGTCTAAGACAGACACCTGAGTAAGACGGTCAGTTTTCTTTGCACCGACAGAGCTGCCTGCTGCAAAAATTACCTGCTCAAGACTTATACGTGAGTAAGACATTTTTCTTTGTAACGAGGGTGTCCGTCTTATGGAGGTTTGACTGTAGGGTAAATGAAAATTATAAAGAAGAACGATTTGGACCAATTCACTAATATAAATTCACTAATATTCTATTCAAGATGATGGACACACGTGTTGATGCAGTTTACGATCTGGGAACCAACAACAACAAACAATACGATCTACTCAGAAAAAGAAATGGTATGAAAACCAGCCTAGAAGTTCCAGGTAACTTTTCATAACTTGATGTTCATGTATCAGATGTACCATTAGACAAATCAATCAGCTTACTGACGATACACGATAATGAAAACCAACGAACTTTCCGAAGATTACTTTGAAAAGATAAAACGTGAAATAATGAGAGAATTGAAAACCGAATGATAAAAGAGTTCGTGGAGAGCATCTTTAATGCATTGTGGGATTTAGAGACTGGCCTCAGTGACTTCCATCTGTTGATCTTTGGAATGTTACGAAGCAAGTTCTCAAAGTTCTCAAAAGACCTATCTATCACACTGGAATTACAATCCCAGGAAAGCTATACCAACGAAATTTTTGAGGAATGCTTCAAAATTTCTATTAAATACCTATTGTTTAAAAGTTTCTATTTAATTACTCCAATTTAATAGCTTCTATTTAATAAAATAATATTATATAAACACGCTTTGATTAATAAAAATATAAAAACGATGATATTTCAACAATATTTTTTCACATTTTGCTTCGCTCCGTACTTTGGAAATATTACGCAAAGCCTAGTTATAGAACAATGGAAACCACCTTCTCCCACCAAGATTTCTACAAACGACCCTGTGCTAGCAGCTGTTGGTAAACACAACACCCATCCTAGCATAGTAATAATTAATAGCGTTTATGGAAATGTTGAAACAAAGTTTGAATTTAAAGCAGTCTCACAAATTGACATATGCAAATATATTCAACAGCTGAACAAAAGAAATAAGACGAGTGGTGTAATTACCACCTCCCTTTTGCAACAGTCTTCTGATGCATGTAGTGATTATAACACTTATCTTGTTGAAGAAACAGTTACATCATGCCACTTTTATGATTTACTTAAATGTGCAGATATTAAGCCATGTCACAAGAAAGGTAGTGATCTGGACAAAGGAAATTATCGTCCTATAAGCTTCCTACCATGTATTTCAAAGATCATTGAGAGAGTATTGTTTGGCCAAATAGAGTCATTTTTCAAAACTAAATTTTCAACTCTTCTTTGTGGTTTTAGAAAGGGATACGGCACCCAACATGCCTTATT
>JAUCNQ010113169.1:0-11448 GCA_032352715.1 Bougainvillia muscus | reverse complement strand
CATCTAAGGTGAAAATGAAGCGAATTGTGAAGCGAATTTAAGCGAATTTAAGCGAATTTTTGAGACGGTCCCTTAGCGATTATCTACAAATTTCTTATAGCAAGTTATTTCATTTTCGTTTCAGAAAAGTGTCGTTGTGACATTTTAACTAATTGAAAATTTATAATATTTTCCATATGAACTTTGTGGATAGTTCTTACATAAAAAATCTAGACCTTGGAGTGTTTAAAGTTAGAAGTGATATAATGAGTCTGATCAAGAAAATAAGTGCAGTGACTGTTAGATCCATTCGTATTACAAATCGTACCATTTTCAACACAGGAGTGTCATTGTGCATACGAAGTATGCACAAAGACACTTCTTCTGTATGAAAATTGATACGAATTTCCATACGAGTTTTGTGGACCGTTTCTAACTGTAAACATAAGAAAACCCTGCTGAGCGGACACAAAGCACTTCTAACTAATCGAGATTCAAAAATTCGCTTTAATTCGTTTCACAAATCACTTCATTTTCACCTAAGATAAAGTGTTATTGTGCATACAAAGTATGCACAATAACACTCCATCTGAGATAAAAATTGACAGGAATGAAGTAAATTTATAAAGCGAATTTGTGAGACAGTTCCTAACTAGATGAGATTATAAAGGGTATGAATAAAAGATGTTTTGACAGTTATATGTTACCTTCGGTAAGTTTCTTACCTTCTACTGTCCAAAGCTAACAAAGCCACAAAAAGTGTACAAGTTAAAATAAATACAGCAAGAATACCTAAAAAACGAAAAAAATCGGAAGAATGTAAATTTTTAGGGTTTGTATCATTCATTAGTGTGAATAAATAGTAAGGTTTTAAGGTTTTAAATTTGTTATACAAATCATTTCATTTTCATCTCAGATGAAGTGTCATTGTGCATACACACTATAACACAAATACACTTCTTCTGAATGTAAATTGATAAAAAATAAGGTGAATTTTTGAGGCGGTTCCTAATTGCTGTCAGTATTTTTACCAGTGAATAAATGATAACTTGAGCTCAAAGTGATATCAGATAGAAAAGATAAACATATATTTGGAGGAAGTCCCCTTAATTCCAGTATGAACCAAAGGACCAAGTTGAAAATAAATCTTATTATTATTACTACTAGTTCACCCACCTATTCCAGCAAAAATACAAAAAGATCGTAAAGCTGGAAGAATGGTAGTTGCACCAATCAAAAATGCACAAATATCAGTGAATGACGTCACCAAAATTGACACGCCCTAAACAAAAGAAATAAATAATCGAAAAAACAATCTTAATGTTGACAAAACAATATCATATTAAGGAGCTTAAGCACAGTCTAATCTACGACGGCAACGCGATATTTACCTTTGTGTATATAGGCTACTTGCATTCCATCCTGCAGGATAGAATGCAAGTAGTCTATATGCACAAAGGCTAATTCTACGTTGCCGTCGTAGATTAGACTGTGCTTAAGCTCCCCATTGATTGGTAATCACAGCGACTTGCGACACTGAATAAGTTAAGAGAACTAAGACCGTATATTAAGCAATTGACTTTTCGTTAGGTATGGTATGAATTTGGTGCATTTTCATCTTAGAGGAACACTGCACACAGTCCAACTGTATCCGGACTTATTTTCAGTCCGTATTCGTCCGTATTATGACAGAATGCTAGCATTCTGTCGTAATACTGACGTATACGGACTGAATACGGGATTGTACGGACTGCATAAAAGTTTGGATACAGCTGGATTTGGTGCAGTGAAATTGTCATTGTTTTTATTTTTTTGTGTGGTGATGATAATGATGGTATTATTGAATAAGCATTGACAATTCTTCTGAGATAAACTTTAAGTCAATCCAATAATCAATCTTGTCTTAAACAAACTAAAACAATTGCATTCTAAATATTTATCAATTTTAAATTGATAATATGCAACAAATTAACACATTGAATGCCAATTAAAAGGCATTGTGGTTAATCGTTTGATTTTTTTTCAGAAAATAAATCTTACTTTCAATACTTCATCTATGAATGCTTTTTCGTTTGTTATATTTAAGCCTTTGTTTAATTTTTTGTTCATTGAGCGTTGATTCTTCCAAGCACGTCTAAAATACAAGGATACATCGTTGTTGTTAACCATATTCATTAGCTAAACATCCTGACATGCAAATAAAACAGTGGCAATATTAGTGGCAATATTAGAGCTAATTAAGGCACCGAGATGGGGAATAAACTCTTAAAAAATTAAGGAATTAAGAATAAACACTTTAAAAACTAAAAATCTCAAATGTCAATGACATTTGTTCTCAATAATATTGCTGTAACTACATTTAAGCGTGATTCATTCTTCTGTAGCTCTTTTTTTTCTCCAATAGGTTTTTCACGGAAATATAATCACACATGAAATTTATAGGGTTAAATAACATATGCTATAGTTTTTTATGTCAAAAAAGTCAAATAATCGTAAGTTATTTAAATCCGATTATACCGATTTTTCTTTGGATGTAATCCAATACTTGATTCACTTTCAGTTATGAACAATGTTATATCTAAAAAGTTTCATGCGATTGCAACAAATAATTTTTTATTTCAATCGCATATAAATGATGTTCGTGAGCTACAAAATAATTCAACAAATGTGACTTCAGAGGCAGCCATCTTGTTGTTGTGTTGCTTATAGTTTGTCGTGTTAAACGTTAGAAACGTTTTCAAATTTTTGAAACTTTCCAGAAAAAACATGAAATTGATTGGATAACAAAATAATGTTGCAAAGAAATGTATTACAAGTGTGAGGACACGTGCATTTGTTAATGTTTCTTTGTGTGAAACAAAATTTTTGTTTCAAGCAACAAAAAAAAAATTGAAATAGATTTGAATATTTTTGTTTGTTGCTGAAACAAATTTTATGAAGAAAAAATGTTTCGCAATAATGATTTTTATCATGGGGACACATTGAAACATTTTCTTGTGATTGCAACAAATGGTGATTTCGTAGCAATCGCATGAAAATTTGTTTCCGTGTCCCCGAAGCTTAATACCTGTGAATATGTTCTGCTAAACATTTTCTGCTTCTTCGTATACACTAAAAAATCAAATCAAACACTTCATAGCAATAAAGTTAGAACTCGTTTACATGAAGACTTTCTATAGGCGAAATGAACTGTCATGGCTTCTGTGATTGGTTAAATTTTTCCGTTTGAAAACTTTAACCAATCACAGAAGCCATGACAGTTCATTTCGCCCGCAACGATTTTTCATGTAAACGAGTCCTAAGTTACAAATCATATTGTACAGACATAACTATTTACTACCAAAAAATTGGAATAGTCCGTTTCGGATTACATGTGAGTATTTGATGTTTAAACAAAATCTGCATATGATTATACGATATATATCGCAGCGGTTAGGAGCCATTTTTAGCTCACTTCTCTAACAATCGTCTAAAATCCCATTATCCCTAAAGGAAAAAAAATAAACTTTTTAAATAACCTTACTCTATAAACTGCAGTCTAAACTGAGAAAAAAATTCCAAAAATTGTGCACCAAAAAGAACGAGACAAGATCAAAAATATAATTTAGAATAACATTACTGTTCAGACATATTCGAAATTCTTATCAAAATAGTTTACACCTTGGATCACTCATGAGATATTTATTTTTAGCCTGCAATTTGCAAATTCAATGAAACTACATCACTATTATGCGTAAAATTGCTTAATCAAACTTCTACGCAGAATATGCGTACAGAGATATCGCCGTGAGTGCTGCATGAGTGAAAGACGACATCATTTGTAGCTTACGTTAATGTATCATTATATAGAGTTGTTAATGTTGTTTTATAACAATTAGTACTTAGTCATAACAGTAAAATGGAAACACAAAGTCATTTACTTTTAAGTCATTTATACATGACGACGGGCTCTATAGTCCTATTAACATACATAAATTTATAGCTCTCCTTCGTGATTAGCACAAACTCAGTCACTGAGAATATAGCCATTATGAATTAACCCTAAATAAAGCCTGGGATATTTTGACAACTTGGGGGGGGGGGAGGCATATAAGACCCCTATTTAACTCGAGATTAGCATAGTTTTAGAACTGCATTTGTATAGCAGTCATGATGTAATTTTTAAAACAATAGAATCTTTTATCATGATGTCATTGTATTTTGCTGACGTCAGTATTTGTCGTATACGACTTTTCAAGGTAACGGTGCCTGAAAATGACGTAATGGCTGTATATGAAGTCATGTTATAAGTCACGTGAGAAGATAGCTATGTCTTTTATGGAAGAACTTGGAACAGGTAACTCTCATGCAAAGTTTCAATGCCTAAAATCATTGGGAAATGGAGTTATCCTTGCTCAAAGATTTTAAGGGGGAGGCTATTTGTCCCTAGGCTTTATAGCGTTAAGCCACCATTTTAGTGATATGAAGGTTTGAGTGTGAATTTATTTTCGCAGTTAAATAAACTCGCAGTTACTAAGGCGGTTATAACAACCTTAAAACAGGGTGCACTGTTATCCATGATCGTGCCAAGCAAATGAAATTACAAAAATGACGTCTAAAGACCTCTTAACGACGTCGCGATGTAGTAGGGACATGTTACCTGGGTACAAGCATGGATAACATTGCACTGGGTAGACCCATCTCCGCCAGTAGAGTGACACCAGCGAATATAAACCTACCGGTAGCGTTCGAATGTCCTTTCCCCGTATCAAATCTTGATCTAAAAACTCAGCTAACATCAAATTATTCAAAAATAAACCATTTTTTACGGAGCATAAAATCGAACGCATCCAAAACAAGAAGAGAAATAAAAACCAATTAGAAGAAACGTGCATTGTTTCTAACAAGAGACAAAACAATGCACAATTGTCTTGCTCGACCAATCCTTAAACCATAAAAACAATAAAACAAAATGTTTAAACAAAGAGATAATTAAAATGAAATGTTCGAAATTGGTTATGTTCGATTATTTTAAACAGCCTGTCAAAATGTTCGATGTTTGCTCATGCGTGAAAATAAAAAAGTAACTCGAATTTCTGAACGACCCTGAGAAAATCATGCTCAAAAAATATATTTTAAAATAAATTCATATCTCACCAACTAAAGTTACTTTGAGTCTGAATCTGTGCATTTGATGTGGTTTGGATAGTTAAGGCGAACTCAGGACACGGTTTTACCTAGTCACAACACTAAAATGAAGATTCAAAGCATGCTCAAAGTGATTAATTATAATAGCTTTCTGTATGAAGTTGGGTCTCTTAGACCCATCATCATACAGAAGGCTATTAAGTATTAAAACTTTTAGATCTTCCTCGTGTTGCTCTGACTAGGCTGGATCCGCCACTGGATAGTTTCATGATAAATATACTCTCAAATACAGATTCACAACATATACTTTTCTTTGTCATGGAAATAAAACGAGTCTGAAAGTCATTAAATTTTTAATCGCTTTGTGTATGAAGATGGGTCTATAATACAGAAAGTATTAAGAATTAAGACTTATAGCTTTACATCGTTAAGTTCTGACAGGGCGGGGTCCGCCAATCAATCCTGATAACAGTTTCTTGGGTGTGTTGGGCGGGGTGCTACGATGAAGACCCGGACAGTATTTGAAACTCACGTGTTAGTTGACAGAAGTCTGATGGAGACAACTGCTCTGTTGAACACCGCGTTTCTCTAAACTTGAATTTATATCGAGTGTTGATTTTTCTTTGAAATTATTCGATTTAGTACGAATTTCCTCGTAAGAGGCGGATTTAGAACATGTTTTTATCTATTCAAATCAATAACTTAAAGTCATTAGTTTTAATTGCTTTATCTACGAGGATGGGTTTCTTAAAACCAACTTCATACATGAAGCTAATTTCTTGTTCTCCTTCGTGGTGTCCTGATTGTCATTCAGAAAATAGACAAATTCATATTATTATTATATTCATATTATCTTCGACTTGCTAAGTTATACTTGCTAAGTTATACTTATATTGCCACAGGCGATTTTCCAAGGAGAAAAGTATAAACAGGAGCATGTATTTCACCCTAACGAACATGCAACAAGTGACTTGAGTAAAGTATCAAAGATAATGGGACCACTTTTGAAAAAAGAAATTGAAAAAAATATTAGAAAAATATTTTTTAATTTGACATGAAAATTGATGACGTCATCAAAGTTAATGATGTAATAAGAGAGGAAAGGGACTTTTCCAAACATTATTAAGTAGATTTTATTCAAGGATCCTAAGTTTTAACAAAAAGTTTAAACAATAATTCATCTAAATGAAATGCGACAAAAATTGAAAACATTTCGATTTTTTGCTGATCCAGCTATGCTAAAACATGGTTAAAGTGACGTCATCAAATTATTTTATTTTTCAAAATGTTCCTCTAAGTCTAGTCTAACCACATGTCAAGTTTAAAGGTTCTAACCTTAATAGGTCTCGAGATCTTCAGGGTGGGGGCGGGCTCTACGGGGGCCCCCCCCCCCCCCCCCCCCCCCGTTCTTTTCGAGTAAAAAACGCCCGTACCGATTAGAGTTAACAGAAAAAGTAAATATATGAAAAATTCAAAGTGGTTTACACAGAAAAAGGGTGAAACTATCAGAAGTCCATGGGGGTGAGCATAAAAAAAATTACATTAAAAATAGATGAAAATGAAAATATATGTGATGATTTTTGAGACTTTGATGTCAATAGCTATCGACCGAGTCATAGTATCAACTATAATAGCTTATACATATGTGTTATTCTTAACCCGTAACATTGGCAGATCCAGCCCTAGTCAGAGCAACACGATGAAGAACTAAACGATTTAATTCTTAATAGCCTTCTGTATGATGATGGGTCTAAGTGACCCATCTTCATACAGAAAGCTATTATAATTAATCACTTTGAGCATGCTTTGAATCTCCATTTCAGTGCTGTTACTAGGTAAAACCGCGTCCTGAGTTCGCCTCTGCCTAATTACACTTAAAAGTAATCTAACTTTTTCCTTGACGATAAATGCCAGCGATTCGAAACTTTGTACAGTTGTTATCCAACATCAGAGAACCGTGTCCTGAGTTCGCCTCTGAAGTTGTTCTAGTATCATCTGTTCAGATGTTCTGACTTTATTCAATCAGAATTGAGACCCGAAAGAGGATTCACATTGACAACAGCGTATCATCACTGAAGTGGACATCCTGTATAAATAATCGTAAATAAATAAACAAATGAGAAATAAAATCTCATCAGATTTTAATTGGTGTTTAAACAACTGGACCCTAAACGATAAATTTGAAAGGAAAATCTTGTTTCCATTGTGCATCTGAGGCTGGAGATGTTCTTAGAATGTTTTTAATTTTTTACCTTTTCTGAGCCTGAATGTTCTTATAAATGATGTTCTAATAAAAAAAACCTGTGTATATTTATGTTCATTAAACATTGGCATAATATTGCAAATCTCAAAAGTTGGTACGTTTTAATCGTGTGAGCTTACTGTACTGAAGGTTACTGGGGTAAACTTTTGCGCATACTTATTTTGGTGAATCAGATTTTCTATTCATTTTGCTTTGATTTATTTTCACTAAAACGCCTGAATTAAAGTGAACATTTTCGAAAAACTGTGCTTATCAATTAAAATGTCCTTTGCAGAAAGTACCTCTTTCCCAAATCCGCAAAATTAAGGCCCTGGAATTCATGGATTTTAGGCAAATCCATAAAAACAAGGCCTGCAAATCACGATTATACTCTTTTTTTTATAAGCACATACAGGCTGAAAATCCACAAAACATTAAGCATAAGATAAGTATTTTGCTAGGCTGGGAGTAATAGCTGTAGCACCTGTTTTTCAAAAAGGTTTAATTAAAAAAAAGTGTTTTTCCTTAGGGACCATCCACAAAATTTGTAGCGTAATACGGACCATTTTTATCACAGAAGAAGTGTTTCTGTGCATACTAAGCATGCACAAAAACACTGAAAATTGATATTACATACGAATTTTGTGGACATATTTTGAGGCTGAAAGTAAGACATTTTTAAGCATATCGAGGCTGAGCTCAAAATACATTATGTTTATAAAAAAAAAGAGTGTATTCTGAGGTCAAATCCACAAAATTAATCCTGTAATTAATTCTTCTGCAAACGATTTATACAAATAAGGTATACAATTTAAGTCTGAGAGTTAACGACTCTGTGCTTTTTTTCACTAATATTGTACAAAAAGCCGACAACAATTCAACAATTCATCAATTTAATGCTAATGAGTCAACATCCATATTTTGCAATGATATGTTCACCATTTCACAACTCAGAAATTTGGTAATTCTTAGTACTTCCACCCTATAAATGACTTCAATGACTAAAACCTTAGAAGATCATCTTCCTAATGTGGTACATTGTATCAAGTCCAATATGGTCAAGAAAATGTCTGACAAAAGCAATGCTTTATGCAAAGTAAAGAATGGAAGTGTATTGTATGGTCATTCCTACGAACACTTAGCAGAATTTGATATGAAAATAATTTGGAATGAACTTATTCACAATTTACCATTTTTGGTAGATTTTATGTGTGGAATTACCTTAGTTTTATTTATTCCATTTGTATGAAAATTAGATGGAACAAGTTATCTTTGCTGCAGAGGATGAATGCTGTAATAATAATTGAAGGAGGTGGTAGCCAGAAAGTAAGTAGGAACAATGATTGAATATCTTAAGGATATTAATATTTGCGGACATTACTTTTTGCGACATAAATATTTGCGATTCAAGGCTGTATTATGAATTTTGGGACATCAGGCTTCATTATGATTAAAATGTTGACTATCTCTCGGTCATAGAGTCATAAAAGAACAAAGATTGAATTTTGTGGCATTTACTATTGTGATTCACGCAGGGAGGCGGCATTTTGCGACATTTAATTTTGCGCTTTCAAGCCAAATTTGCAAAAAATAATGTCGCAAAAATTAATGTCCTTATTAGTGACGATTTTGTTTTATTTGCAGCTAAATGCATCAGATACATGCTACTTTTCTTCAGGCAGGATGTAACACTAAAATATACACTGTGTCATATTCACTGCACAAAATCCAACTGTATCCGGACTTTTTTTCAGACCGTATTCGTCGGTATTAAGACAGAATGCGAGCATTCTGTCTTAATACCGACGTATAGGACTGAATACGGGAGTAGACGGACTGTATAAAGGTCCGGATACGGCTGGATTTTGTGCAGTGATTTTTAAACATGTAAGATGTCTATGTTTGTAAAATGCCAAGTAACAGTAAGAATAAGAGTAGCCAGAGAAGGTACGGCGAATGATATAATTTGGTAATAATTACCAAAGCAAGGAAATTAGGGACCGTCCACAAAATTCCTATCATAATACAAACCATCTTCATAGTGTGCACTAAAACACTTCTTCTGTATGAAAATTGATACAAATTACGATTTTGTGGAAGGTCGCTTACTCACTGCTGATATTTTCTTTTTCAGTTACAACAACGTCTGAATTATTTGGGGGTCACTTCAAGTTTCTCTAGAAAGATTGTTTCACTTGATTTGATTGGAGGACATTTTTCTAACCAAGCTGTAGAGGCTATTAAACAAAGTACGACAGTTAGAGGGAATGGTGATAATTGGGACATACGAATCTTTCGTAGTCATATGACAAAAGAGATACAAAATGAAGCACTGCGAAAACGGTGTTGATATCAGATATAATAACACAAGGGGGATACATATGCGACCCTATGATATCCGCTGTTGGACCAATATATATATGTATCCGAAGTTATAACTGCAGTTCTTTTAGCGGATTATATTGCATCAATTATCCGAAAGAATACTAACAGGTTATTATTCCGGATACATTTTTATATGTAACCTAGTTAATATCCGGATATATTTATCCTTAGTAATAACCATCTTTAATATATTTGGATATTTATGTATCTCATTAGTACGAATAAGCGTGGTTATTTCTGCGGGATACATTTTGTTTAGTCTAGGTTATTACATGGAGATACATATCCATGGCCCTCTTCGTTAGATAATTGTGGATACTTCCGATCCACTTCAAAGTCAACTGTACGCACTTCAAAGTCAACTGTTCGCACTTCAAAGTCAACTGTACGCATTTCAAACACCCGCTATGCAATTCTGCATAGCGTTCAGGCGTGGAAACAAGGATATATAAATGCGAAGGTTATTTGTGTGGTCGGTTATCAGTTAACAGGTAAAGCGTAACCGGTTTGGTTCTAATTCCCAGCTAAAGCAATTTCACAAATGACGTTCTACCAACGTCCTTACGGCGACGCGACATCGTAGTAACGTCATTAGGACGTCAATTTCTGTCCTGTGTTAGTTGAGATGAACAGAGGCGGACTCAGAAAAAACTTTTACTTAGTAGCAGCAGAAGAATGGAGACTCAAACTCATAGTTTGTGATTGTTTTTGTATGATGATGGTCTCTAAAAGATCCATCATCATACAAAAAGTATTAAGAATTAAACTATTAAACTATTCAGAATTAGCCTTTAGTTCTTCATCGTATTGCTCTGACTAGGGCGGGATGCTCCACTGATTGTTAGGTATGGTCAAATACTGCTAACATTATGGGGCATTATGTTCACATCATAAAAATCACAATCTTATCACTGAGCTCATGGCATCCGAATGTTTTTTTAAAAAAATGCCGAAAGTATAATCATAGATAAAAATTTCTTTGACATTTATTTTTTGTTTACAAAGACATTGTTTGCGTTGTGCTACAGATGTAGCAGAAATAAAATATTAATTTGTTATTCGTAGTGTTCTGTTATCCATGAACGATTTTATTATCCAACCTGTTGAAATCTGGAGTTTTACTCCAGATTTCTGCAGCTTGCGTGACAGAATCTTTGAAGGACGACATCATTCTTACCAATAGTATATTTATGGAGATTTCGATGAATAATTTAAGTAATCAATCAAATAGTTGATACAAAGAATAAACAATTGAAAACTTGTACATATGAATCGATAGAATTGGTTGATAATATGTAAAAACAACATATTGAATGTAACATATGATTATCCAATAGGACATCCGGTAGTAGTCTGTCGGAAAATATAATAAACTATGATTGGATTATGTTTTCCGAATAAATGACTGCAGATTACGCTATTGGATAACATAAATTTGTGTACCGAAAATTTAATTTTATGAGTCATAACAGTCTCTGAAAATTTAGAAACTTAGAATTTCCTAAACTGAAAAACATAGAAATCTAGCCAATGAAACAAAAATGATAAACAAAAAACTCATTATGTGTGATGTGTACATACTGTGTAAGCACAAAGATATTGACATATGTAATCCTTTCGAAAGCCACCGAGGTAAGAAAGTAAGTAAGATTTATTCACCATCAGATAAAAATTTTAAAAATTACAATTAAAATGCCAATTAAAATAAAAATAGA
>JAUCNQ010113147.1:0-11449 GCA_032352715.1 Bougainvillia muscus | reverse complement strand
TGGTCTAAGACGGACACCTGAGTAAGACGGACAGTTTTCTTTGCACCGGCAGAATTACGGTCAAACTCTTATAAAAAGACCTGCTCAAGACGGACACCTTGTTAAAACGGACAGCTTTTAATGAACCAATAACATATATAGACTGTATAAGACGGACACCCCTAACTTTTTCGCAAATAAATTAAAATAAAAGGCTGATTTACGAAAATACCACTAATTTTCCAGTGTTTACACGTTTAAAATACTTTTTTTCTCTTTTGCCTTGTCTATACGATTAAGGGCATTCTTCCACTTCTTGGTTGTCTTAAGAGTGCATTTCCAAAATTATTGCAGTACATCGAAAATATGACTTTTTCATTTCCGAAAACTGTTCCTTTAGTTGCTTAATCCCACCAAAATATATCTCTGATGTTATTTCCATAATGCCCTATAGACCTGTCAAGCATAATTCATCGTTCTCGGACACCTAGATATCTTTCTGTCTTCAAAATGTACCAATATTTCAAAATGTACCAATATTTCGAAAACCTGCTCAAGAAGGACACCTGTATAAGACGGACACTTTTCTTTGCACCGAGAGTGTCCGTCTTATGGAGGTTTGACTGTACAAGAATAATTCCGGAAAAATGTTCATATCTTTACGAAATCGTCTTCAAAATTTTCTAAGCGCGTACTTTATATACCTTATCGGGTTTATCTTTGTCGGAAAAAGTTATTTCCGATAAGGTACGACACTCATCCTGAACCTCAATCCTGACGTGAAAGACCGTCCCCAAAATTCGCATCGGAAATCGTACCATTTACATCTCAGAAGAAGTGTCTTTGTGCATACGAATGAATGAAAATTGATTAGAATTTCCATATGAATTTTGTGGACGTTCTCTAAAGATGAAAAAAGTATTATTAATATTTTCAACCTTCTTTTCTAAAGAATTCTAACTTTTACAAATACTTAATATTTGTTAATATCCTTTACAAAGTCACCAATGAGATATTCCCATCCGGTACACGTCATAAATACCACGTTACAACAAAGTTGGTATGGCGTTGTGACGCCGTAACAGCGTTGTCATAACGTCGTTTTTTGCTCGTGCGCCATATAGGTTGTGAAAGAAAGTACTTAATTCTACAAACCAAGTAGGTATTTCTTCCTAGATAAAATAGCATGATCCCGGATATCAAATAATGTGAAAGGACACTTAAACTTTCGTTGAAATTATTGAAATTTCAAAACACGTTTAACGTCACAGGTCATATTTACTCTAACGCTTTATTATATACGGAGGAGATATCATACCCTTTATAAACAGAATAAAATTAACCACATTAACTCTCACAAACAGAGGCTTATTTATATATATTTTCCTGTATCTGTGGTGTTGGTAATAAACCCTGTATGGGACAGTCCGCAAAATACGTATCAATTTTCATACAGAAGGAGTGTCTTTGCGCATACTTAGTATGCACAAAGACACTTTCTCTGTAATTAAAATGGTACGAATTGCTAAACAATTTTTTTTGCATGATCCCTAATTTGATAGATAGATATAAGAAAGGTGGAAAGGTTTGTGTGATTCAGAGGTGTATATTTAAAAATAATGGTAGTTAACAATAGATTTCATCATATTTGCTCATTGCCACTAGTTTAGGCTTAGGAACCGTCCGTAAAATCTGTATGAGAAACAATTTTTATCACAAAATAAGTGTACAAGGAAACTTCTTCTGTTATTATACTTGTGCCCACTGCAATACGAAAATTTCGGACGACCCTTTACCTACAGAGCCTACGATAGTTAATTAAACTTCAGTTCTTGGTTCATAATTTCCATATAAGGCTAGGAAGCCCCGATTAGCAAATGCTTGGTCTGAGTGGAAATGTATCCAATACCATCGATCTGCCCAGTCTCTCAATAACCATGGGATGACGTCACGGAAATAATTGTAAAGAAGAACATCTGCGTTTTTAAATGGACCCTCCGTGACAGTGACATAATCAACACTTCTTCGTTGGATTAGAAAATCGGTAAAACGAAGTTGAATTCTGTTATACGGTCGATGAATTGTCCAATAACAATCGAGATTTGGTGGGTATTCTTTCGGGTAATTCGGACTAGTAATAGCACCGTTGGATTCACTCAAAAGTCCTCCACAGACTAAATAAAGAAACATAGGAAATATTGAAGTCATATCGGAATAGCCTGTTTCACGACTCTCATTATTTTGAATCAAAAAAAAATTCGCAAAAGAATGTAGGGTCCGTAAATAATGGCTATACAGGAACCGTTCACAGATGAATAAAGCTACATATATTTTCAGCTTGACATCAAATAACAAAAAAAAAAAGGTTTTACTCGACAAGATGGATTTTCACGGGCACCGATTGCCCGAAATATGCCACAATGGAATTTTTGAACATAAAAGAAACAGGAAGTATGGATTTTGAAACCCAATCGAAAAATGAGTCGAATATACAAATATGTAAATCCGTAATGGTAGGCATGAAATGCTCAATCTACAAAATAAGACAGATACTGCACCTGAAACACATCATTCCTTCATTTAGATATGGCAGAAATAAAACTCGTCAAACGGAAATCCGTATTTAACGTAAGACCCTTTGTCGGAAAGACTGGAAACTCCCCCTGTGTGATCTGTAGGTAGATTGTTAAAATTTCGTTTTACAAATACTTTCATTTTCATGTCATTGTGCATACAGTATGCAAGAAGACACTTCTTCTGAGATAAAAATTAACTAAGGAGCCGTCTTCAAATATTCGCTTTATAAATTCGCTTCATTCCTGTCAATTTTCATCTCAGATGAAGTGTTATTGTGCATACTATATATGCACAATAACATTTCATCTGAGGTGAAAATGAAGCGAATTAAAGCGAATTTTTAAGACGAACCTTAAAACAAAACCAATTATAACTTACTTGTTTCCTTGAAAGTTAAACTTACAAAACCACTTGTTATTATCCTCATAAAATAACCATTTGCAGTTACAGGGAGTGGTTGATTAGCTTGATTAAAAACAACAAATGGTTGCCATGACATTCCATCATAAAGTTCAAATTGATCACCATTACCAAGAACGAAATTGTTAAAGTTAATAGTAACTTTCTTTCCTTGTGTAACTTCAATTAACCAGTGACACACTTCATTGCCATTACAATGTAGCGAACCTTGCTTTCCTTTAACATGACCACCATTTTTTCCAACTAAAATACATTACAAGTTAGCAAGGTTGAACGTGTCATAGACCTGATAATTTACGTTAGGCGACGTTTCGAGTGATCTCATTTTACGGATAATATTGAAAAGATGTTGTTATACGAAACTTATAATGAATATAGACCAACAAGCTCTATCTTCCTATGTAGTATTGTTGGTTAAGACTCATCGCCATGCATTCATTATAAGTTAGTAAGGGTCCGTCTCAAAAATTCGCTTAAATTCGCTTAGCAATTCGCTTCATTTTCATCTAAGATGAAAATGAAGCGAATTGCTAAGCGAATTGCTAAGCGAATTTAAGCGAATTTTTGAGATGGTGGTTCCTAAGGTTCATCATGTCATAGACCTGGTGATTTACGTTGGGTGACGTTTCGAGAGATCCTTTTCTCATCATCGGGCAATAAAAATCTGGAAAGATGTTGTTTAAATATGAATGGATCGAATGAAAAAAGTACAAAAGTTTCAAGCGTACCTTATACTTAGGGTTCGTCTCAAAAATTCGCTTAAATTCGCTTCACAATTCGCTTTATTCCTATTTCATCTACAATGAAGTGATATTGTGCATATAAAGTATGCACAATAACACTTCATCCGAGGTGAAAATGAAGCGATTTGTGAAGCGAATTTAAGCGAATTTTTGAGACGAAAGCATTAAGAAAGCTTAGAAACCATTTCAGAAATGCGCTTCATTCCTATCAATTGTCATTCAGAAGAAGTGTTATTGTGCATACAAAGTATACACAATCACACTTCATCTGAGATGAAAATGAAACTATTTGTGAAAAGTGTTATCCATTGGTACGAATCAACATCCAGAGGTGGATCCAGAACAAGCTTTTAACTGGACAAAGCAATAAAATGGTGAACAAACGCCATTAATTTTTAATTAGTTTAACACATGATAAAGGCTTATAAAGGCTAAAGATAATGTGTTAAACAATTAAAAGTTTATTAGTTTTAGTCTCCATCTTGGAGCTTTTCCCATATCTAAATCTGAAACTGACATCCCCAAGAATAAAACACCTCATGGAGGAGATCACTTACATTCACACTTTGGTTGCGTTCCTGACCATTTTCCATTCTTTTGACAAATTCTTTCTGACGAACCTTTTAATATATATGAAGGTTTACAGAAAAATTTTACTTTTGAAAGGTATGTAAACTCATCCCCTTGACGAAGACTATTTGTAGGACTTCCAGGATCACCACAATTCACAACTGAAAGAAATAGTTTCAAAATATGCTACCCAAATCTATTTCGCTCACAGTTGTTCCCAAATTCCTAAACAATCCTGCAGCACATGCTTCAGGATTGTTTGTTGCGACCATTCAATGAGCCTGCAAACAATCGTGCAGTACATGCTGTAGGATTGTTTAAGTAAGTACTACCATTAAGTGAGCCTGCAGCACATTGATGCCTGGTTTAATGAAACAATACGTATCGATCCGAATATTTCGTAATGATCACACAATCGACAGTTTCATGGGTTTTAGTTGCATTGGGATTCTATCCCGGGGTATTTCTAAAACTGCACTGGCACCGAAAGGTTTAAGCCTGTTTCCTCTGGGCTCCTACAAGAACTTATTTTCCCTGGGGAATGCGAGGGTATGTTTTAGAAGTTAAAATTTGGCACACATACAGTACTCCAAAAGGAAACGTCTCAAAAATTCGCTTTATAAATTCGCTTCATTCCTGTCAGTTTTCATCACAGATGGAAGTGTTATTATGCGTACTTTGTATGCACAATAACACTTCATCTGAGGTGAAAATGAAGCGGTTTGTGAAGCGAATTTTTGAGACGGCTATGATTATTCGGTTTGCTATGACTATTAGCCATTGAAGCATAGCTGACATAGTCCATCGTCATCAGTTGGAGTGAGTTCGAGTCGGAGTTCGAGTCGGAGTGAGTTCGAGGCAGAGTTCGAGGCAGAGTTCGAGTCGGAGTGCGAGTTGGAATGAGTTTTCCGCTTACACTTGCGATCGAATAAGGAAGGACAGTAAGCTTTTATATCTCGTTCCATGCCACTTAAAACCGCGACCATTAGTCTCAAGCTCATTTGCCAAACATAAAGTTAAACTCAATTTCTGCCTTGTCTGCAAACGGCGGAAATTCCGCTTGGAATGAAAGACACTTGGGAGAATCAGGGTTCCCCCGAATGTAACAAAGAATAATATATTTGTCCACAATATGAAGGCCTTACTTTCGCTATCGCCCTCACCTCCTTACTACCTCCTTGCAACTGACGGTGATTGCTATAAGGCAAGGCATTTTCTAGTTAGTTTTGGAACACTAAGTCCACAATTTTTTGACTAAGACTGTAGGGCTAATCCAAGTTCAATTCTTACGTCATATCATGGTTTTTGAGGGTCTCTCCTTTGCAGATCAGATTGTTTGTGTTGATGTATACATTTTAGACAAAAGAACACAGCTTTAATTGTGCATACCTAGTTAGCACAAAAACACTTCTTCTGTGATGAAAATGGTATTATTAGCGATATGAATTTTGTGGACGGGCTCTAAGGTTTCGTCTCAAAAATTCGCTTTAATTCGCTTCACAAATCGCTTTATTTTCACCTCAGACGAAGTGCAATTGTGCATACACCTCAGATGAAGTGTTATTGTACATACAAAGTATGCACAATAACACTTCATCTGAGATGGAAATTGACAGGAATGAAGCGAATTTATAAAGCGAATTTTTGAGACGGTCTCTAACTTACTTGTGCATGTTGTAGCTAGACCAGACCAGTAATTACGTGCATTGCTGGTTAAACATTCGCGAAACTCTTCCCCACCCGTCACATACCCTTCATCACATTTGATATAAGCAGTACGCCCTCTTGTGAAGATACCATCTGAATACAGTGTAGCGTATTTGGGAACAGGGGGAGAACAGCATGAGTTACCTAAATGTAAATAACCAAAATAAGTAAAAAATGTATGTAGAACCAAGGCATTTGACTAGCTCCCTCATGACTTGCTACTTGCCAAACTCCATGCCTATGGTACCAGCGTACCAAAGTGGACTCTTCATTCAGTGATTGGCTTAAAAAGGTGTGCCACAGGGTTCCGTGCTTGGTCCGCTGTTATTTAACTTTTTTTTTAAACGACTTTTTTCTATTCCTCAGTGAAGCTTCAATATGCAACTTCGAAATTTACACTTCCTATCGGCTCAAATAAAAGTTTGTCATCAAATAGTGTGAAATTACTAGGAATTAATATCGACAAGGAATTAAAGTTTGACGCTCATGTTAGTAATCTATGTAGAAACGCAAATAGGAAAATCAATTGCTTATATCGGTTACGTAACATATTACCTGAAAAATTAACGCTAGCCTTAAGTAATGCTTTCATCTTATCGCCTTTCTTTTATTGTGGATTAATTTGGATGTTCCACAGCAAAAAAAGTGGTAGAAAGATTGAAAGCACGCATAAGCGTTGCTTGAAGGTTATTTTTGGGCAAAACGATATGACTTACTGTTCATACTCTCCATCTGAGAGCTCTCCTAACTGAGATTTTTAAGTCACTAAATGATTTGACTCCGGTTTTCATGAAGGAATTTTTCAGTAATAAACACGTTAAGTATAGCTTGCATGACAAACATTTGTTGAAACATCCACCATGCAATAGCATAAAGTTTGGATCAAATAGTGTTCACTTTAGAAGTTGTCTTTTGTGGAATGGCCTACCCAATAAACTGAAGGAGAGTAAGTCCACATCTGCTTTCAAAGCAAGCCTCAAGACTGTTGAAATTGACTGCACCTGTCACCTCTGTAAATTTTAGTTCTAAATTATTTTATCTCTAGTTGGTTTGTATTAGCTACTTTTTGTAACTACGATTTTTTGTACCAACGTTAAATAAATAAATGAATGAATGAATGTAGCGTCGTCCTAGCAAAAAGGGCGAGAAAGAAGCTGCTAAATATGTTACGACCTGGTTTTACGGCCTGGGTTTCGTCTTAAAAATACGCTTGATTTTAATCTTACGACTTACTGCTTCTGTTCATATTTTATAGAACATGTTTTTTCTAAAAAAATGTTTTACAGATACGCGATACGACAAAGAAGTCTTTTTAAACATGGAGTGTAGCTCTCAGCGCTATAATGATAGCATCAGTTTGCAAAAACAAGAACTTTAAGAGTTTTGAATAAATAGTTCACTTTCTTCATACACGTTTTTCTTTTATTCATCAGGTCGAGCTAGCTCGGATATCCATGACTCGAGCACGCCATTCAGTACGGCCCAGCATCAAGGTTGGTAGGTCTTCAGGGACGCATCCAACATCTGTGCATAGTTGGTCTACAAAGGTTTTAGCAAGACGACCTACACAAGTGTGGTCGTGTCTGGGTGACCATAGGAGCAGGTAGCTAGCCAGCTCTTGTTTTGCTTGCCAACAGTGACCAGCAAAACGCATGCGTCTTTGACGTAATATGGCTGAAATTGCTTGTTGATCACCATATAACTGGGTCTTTGATGGGTGTCATTTCCATGAAATATTAAGGGCAGCTCTTAGCATGCGAGTATACGTTCCGTCAAGCTTGGTTTCTAGAGATTTTGTTAAGGTCCAGGCTGTGGCACCATATAGTAAAACTGATTATACTGTGGCTCTAAACAAGCTGCGTTTTAAATTGTCTGGTAGATTAGATTTCCAGACTGAAGCAAGTTTATTTAGAGCTGTCCATGCTTTGGCCATCCTGATATTGACATCTTTGTTACTCGAGGAGATTTCGCTGCCAAGGTATGTAGATTTATCAACTGCTTTAAGTGACTTTCCTTCTAACGTATTGATGAATCTTTGTTGTTGTAGGTGACGAATTCTGTTTTGCCGGCGTTTACATAGACTCCAACATCGTGTGCAGCATTCTCTAGGCTGTGCAATAGTTTAGTGGCATTTGAAATAGTATCAGATATATGGGCGAAATCATCTGCATAATCTGCGTCTGTAATTTTTACAGCAGGGTATCTTCTTGATCTTCTTTCTGAGAGAGTGAATCCCATGTCCCTTAGTTTGTCGAGGGATGTGCGGAGTACATAGTCAAGTGTAATGACAAAAAGAAAAGGTGCAAGTGTGTCACCTTGTAGAACTCCAGCGTGTATGTCAAGTAGATTCTTTGCCCCGACGCCTTCAATAGTGCGTCGAACAGTTAGGATTTGGCCTACGATCGTTTTTTTCTAAATCCATTTTGATTTCTGCGTAAAATCTTCTCAATATCTGGTTGGATGCGATTTAGAAGCAAAGAATTGTAAATTTTAGCTGCAATAGCTGTCAAAGTTATGCCTCTGTAGTTTTTGGTGAGGCCAAGATCTCCCTTTTTTGGAAATGGAAGGATGCATCCCTTGGTCCAACTGTCTATTTTTTGTTGATGGTAAACTGAGTTGCGGAGAATATCATTGAATGACTGCGTTTTCCAGACCTCAGATGGGATATTGTCCAGACCTGCTGCTTTTCTGTTCTTGGTGTTTTTCAGAGCATGTTTAAGTTCTTCTGTGGTAAAATTTCCAAGTTTGATATTTAGAATTTGGTCTACTATTTTATCAGCTTTTTCATTTGATATGGTAGACGCCTTACCAAGAAGGTTTTGAAAATGCTCTTTCCAATTTTCAAGTCGTTGTTGCGTGTTCACACTTCCTAGCCTAAAATGGTTTCATTTAGTTACCGTTTACTCTGTGCTAATCTGTTGTTATACTGAGAAACTTCATCAAGAACTTCAATAAGAACTCAATTTATCAAGACTATGGTTTTTATATGGTTTTACTCCAGTTGCAAGCTGGTAAGTTATAGTGTTACTTTGTGCATACGCTTTTCACTCACTAGGTATTGTTTGTACACTTAGTGCTCTTTCTTGCTTACGCAGGTCTACTTTTGTATGCTTTGTGCCTACATTTTGCACTGTTTGCCATAGGCAAGGGCTTGCTTTCACATTACTAGACTTTCATATGTTGTCTAGTGAATCCAGAGGGTTTTTTATAGCCGCGTTTCATAATCAGATTTAATTCTTTGCTTCGTTGCACAGTTTAATACCGATTTATGTGTATTTGCGGTCTCTATTTTCACACCTATTTGTGTGGCTAATTAGGATATTTATATGCTTGTTTGGCAATGCATATTTTAGGGGTTAGCCCTTAGTTTCTCACTCGTACTGTGTCTATCTCCTAGGCCAGGAGGTTTACTTCGGATCTATTTTTATGCATAGCTTTGTGTCTACTCTCGATTTACATTTATGTGCATTAGGCTATATGTTGTTTAACATATGGTTAAGTGCAATATATATATAAGCTATTTTCATTTTCAGTTTGAACATTTCACAATTATCAAATTGTTAAAACAATAAAAATTTGGAGTTAAACCTTATTATTCTTTCCCGCCTCAACTGGTCTCGAGGGTCTTGGCCCGAACCCTCAACAGTCGTTCCTTTTGGCTGTCAGCTTTTAATTTTGACTTGTTCGTAGTTTTTCTGCCACTGATTTCGTTGACAGTTTTCCAAGCAAGGGCTGATTGTTTATTGGCTGTCGCAGTGTTGATTTCGGGGATCTTACTTCCTTCGTATTTTTGCTGCTCAATTTCTTATTCTTGCACAAGATCATTTTGTGCCATTTATTTTATTAGAGGCTGGAGGGGCTTATTTCTTTACTAGCCTTCAATGTTTTTTTGTGACCAAGTGGGGTTCTTTGATAACACTTGCTAATAGGAGTTTAAAGGACCTGATATAGCAAGCTATATCAGTAGCCCTGTGCTTGACTTTAATGAACAGCATCATACTGAAAATCTTCTCTCCTCTCCACCTGGAATCTGGTAAAGGAAAATCTTGTTGTACGTTGTGTGTACTTAGGCTGGGGATGTTCCTAATTTTTTTTACCATTTCTGAGCCTGAATGTTCTTATAAACGATGTTCTAATACAAAAAATTATGTGCATTTGTTTTCTTTTTCCATCTCCTAGTTACTTCTGAACAGAAAATCCACTGTAAAAACATAATGCGACTTTGTTTTTTTCTTCTCCTGCTCACTTGCTGCCTTACTTTCTGCCTTCTGTTTGGTTAAAATTTATACGACAATCGTACAAAAGTTAAATATGTTCGACTTTTTTTTAGTCGTATACGATGCGTCATACGACTCAATTTTGCACGATTTTTAAAGATACACGAAACGATTTGTCTAAAAATCGTGTACGTTAAATGAGTTTCGACAACAATCGTTTGGTGTATCATTGCCACGTTTACATGGAAAATCGTTGCGGGCGAAATGAACTGTCATGGCTTCTATGATTGGTTAAATTTTTCCGACGGAAAAATTTAACCAATCACAGAAGCCATCCATGACAGTTCATTTTGAGTCTTCATGTAAACGAGTTCTTAGAAGAAGTGTTATTACGCATACTTCTTCGGGATGAAAATTAACATAAACAAAACGAATTATAGGGAATATAATAAGGGTTCGTCTCAAAAATTCGCTTTATTCTTATTAATTTCCATCTCGGATGAAGTGTTATTGTGCATACAAAGTATGCACAATAATACTTCATCCGAGGTGAAAATGAATTTTGCATATGAATTTTGTGCACATTTCATCTGTGCAAGTATAATATTCATAACATATTACTTTTAAGTTAATAATAAAGCTACTTACACTGAATAAAAAGTAGATCCATTAACGATTTTATCAAACAACTTGCAGTAATCTGCAGTTTTGGATGCATGATAAAATCCTTAAAGTAAAATGTTATTGCATTGCTCGATCAGGAGACACTTGAACTTATAAAATAAAGTAAAATGTTATTTTCCATGCAGTGTTCTCTCTAAGGGTGCGCCGCAAAAATTCACAGTAACACTCCATCTGAGATGAAAAATGACAGAAAAGAAGCGAATGTTTGAGACGGTTCCTAAGTTATGGTAATTAAAAGGTACAGGCATTCGTTTATGATTCTATGAGTAAGGGAGTTCCTTACGTTTGCAAGAAGCTGCTGTTCCACTCCATTTTCCATCAGCTTGACACCTTCTTACTGTACTCCCTTCCAAGCATTCGTCAAAAGTGAGACATGAATGTCTCACTAATGCATTATATTTCGTTCCTCGAACATAATCGTTTTGTACTCCACGAACACTTGGTATAGAACCACAATCAATCACTAAAATACAATATTTATTTATTTATTTATTTATTTACATAATATTTATACAGGATAACCTTTTCAGTATAATATAGAAATACTGCTAT